>CAJNOL010000676.1:80444-112074 GCA_905250125.1 Rotaria sordida | reverse complement strand
AAATGTTTATTTTTAGATCAGATCTATTTACGAGATCTGTTTTTGAGCCCGATAATGCGCAATGTATACCTAAATGTTAATGACATTCTATACTTGATAAAACAATGTTTTTACTGAAGAAAAATATTAATTAAAATATTACTTTTTGTTATATGTGAAGTAACTCATTTTCTTCTCAAGAAAAACTCATTAGAAAAAAATCCTTCTAATGTATCATTAAAAAAAAGTAATTTTCTTTCTAGAAGGAGAAAACAAAACAGTTGAAGTGTAAAAAATTAAATACATTCGAACGATGTTTTAGATCACATTTATTGATGAGAGAAAAACGTTTTTTCTCACAAGCATATTCAAGTGATGTTTTTAGATAGTATTTTAAGTTAAAAAAGTACTTCATAAATAAAAAAAAGATATGTCGAGACCTGTTGAAATAAAACGATGCGTTTAAACACGACAATATCGTTATTTTCTCAAAGTTCTCGTTCAAACTCCATTTTGTTCTATACTTTTTTCACGGGAACTTGCAGTACTGATGCAAATTTAGTTGTAGAAATAAATAGAACCGAGACACAATCAGTTAGAATTCAGTTCAGAATTTTTGGCTTTAATTCTGCGATTTACTAGAAATACTATCAGTAAAGATATTCTTTTTTCGAAAATTTCAAATGTATTTCAACGTTTCCTGTGTAGTGTACAGCTGGCTATAATATGTCTTATTTTTAATAATAAAGACTGCTTTATTTAGTTCTTTTTTCAATCGAACATCGTTTCATATTTCCTCATGATTTTATTGTATTCTTTAATAGGTAATTGTTCTTTGTGTTCAGCTTAATTTTATGTAATAAATAACAATACAGTCGAAGACACCACATGGATAATCATCGGTGTATTTCTTTTGTATATGTCTAATTATTCACAATAATGAAAATCGTTAGACATCAGAAGCATTTGTGGCCAATTTAGAAAGCTGAATGAGTCTGATTCAGTCATCAATCACCACTATACGTTCTGTTTCTGTTACAATTGTACCCATCATACGGTTACGAGTTTCGCTCTGAGGCGTCTGATTTAACGTATTAATTAAATCTACAACATTCTTTATAAAACGAGTAAATCAAAGGATTGCTTCCTTAAATCCATATAGATAAACTAAACATTTTCACAATATCGTCACATATACATTCTGAATATGAACAAGATTGATCGAGTTGTACATAGTTGAAATATCTAATTGATTATCATATTTAACGAGTGAACAACTACTTGAAAAGGCTAATATGAACATAAAGATTTTAATAAGATTTCAGCAGTGTGACAGATCCAGGAAATCGGGGATCTCAGAGATCTCCACTGACATGTTATATACACAAGCGTTTTCACCCTACTCATATATTACACATATCTGATATTAGCCTTTATCTCTACAAGAAATACTGTCTCTCATCACATCTCCGTAAGAGATGTCACATCTTCAGAACTTGCATCTCCTTATGAAAGAATTTTTTTTCAATTTTAGCCTAGAGATGATGCTGGAGATGCATCTCCTTACAGAGATGCTGCATTTCTACAAGAGATACCGTATTTCTAATTATATCTCTGTAAGAGATGCCACATCTCCAGGATATGCATCTGCTTATGAAAAAATTTTTTTTCAATTTTAGCCTAGGGATGATGCTAGCGATGTATGTCCTTAGGGAGATGCCGCATCTCTAGGATTAGCATCTCCTTATGAAATTTTTTTTTTAAATTTTAGCCTAGGGAGAATGCTGGAGATGCATCTCCTTACAGAGATGTGATGAGAGATACGGTATCTCTTGTAGAGATGCGACATCTCCTTTAGGAGTTCGAGATGGTAAAAAAAATATCATTACTGTCTGATAATTCAATATTATGTTCTAACGTTGTTAGTATATGCAACATCTCTGAGGAGATCTCTGAGATTCCAGATTTCCTGGATCTGTGACACTACTCTAAGATTTCTATTTGGATCATATCGTACAATATCTCGACGGTACTCCATCACAAACTCAGATCCATACAGCTGATTGCTAGCATTGAAAGCAGTCATATTATGAATTAGATTTAATTCACGACACAAAAAACATATATTGCACGTACCAGTGATGAACACATTATGCTTAATGAAAACTCGACGAATACCAAGCGGTAACGAATAAAATTCTGGTAAACGTTCGATAACTAATCCAATACTACTAAAAAGGTCACGAAGAACATCCGCGGTTCCAGACAGTTTCAAACATAATTCGAGTGGTAATGAAGATAATTCATGAAGAGAATACTGAATTGGTGTGGAAGGGTCTTGCTCATAAAATGCATGAAGAAAGTTCGAAACAAGAGTCTATTCATTAATTGTCAATGTTGAACGATCATTGCGAAGAAGACTAAGTGGTAAAGGCTATAGAAAAAAAACCAAACATGTCATTATTCAAGAATATTCAAAAAATGATATTGCTATTGGTAATCGAGTTCGTTTATCGTCTATCGTTTGTAATTGTTGAATTTCCTTGGCGACATTGCTGGAATTAGAAATATTTTGAATTAATTCAAGATTCATTCCTAATGCTAAACATTTCTTTAATCGACAAGATGAATAGTAACTGCATGTTATTTTTGTTGTGTGGCAATCCTTTTGAAACTGGCAAAATGATATGAGCTATTCAATTTGTTGAGAAAAAACTTGTTTGTTTTCTTTAGAGATATAGATGAAACTGACAGATTTTTTATGTGCATTTTGGCGAAAAAAAGATTTACAAGTCATGCAAGTAATGACATTGAAATTTAGATCGCGTGCTACAGCACCACATATACGACATTTCTTAGAAGTCGTAGATGCATAATCTCCTATTCTTTGTCTTTTTTATCGTTAAGGAAAATAAATGTTAAGAGAATGTTGAGCTGCTGAACCTTTGCGAGGTTTTTTTATGAAATAAATATTACTCAAAGTTTCTATGTCAACACACGTATGTTTAATTTATGTTACAAGATAGAACAGAAACAGAAATAATATTAATTGGCTTACTATTTTTTCCAATCATGTATCTAGTCAAGCACGATAATTATATTGGAATAGATTCTATAGCGTAAAAATCTGACCCACACTAGTTTAATAAGGCAATCATTTCATTTGGCAGCTAATTTGCTTCATATTAAGGAAAATGCGAGTACATTTCTTACGAAATAAAAATATGGGACATGATGAAGATATATTCTTTGTAAATACAAAAATTTTTGAAATACTTCCTTCCGTTTCGTAGTTATTATTGTCGGTGTCTGTGTCTTTGATAAAACAGAAAAATCTTAAATCTAATGTGTTATGATGTGTGTAGAATAATTCTGAATGTAAGTCATAAAATACGACGCTATAACAATGGTACCATATATCGATTCTTGTATTACATTAATGAGCACGTTCTGAAAAGGTAATTTTTTTAAATATTAGATATGAAATTTTCTTCACTTAGATTCTAGATATGTTTATATTTATCATACAATAATAAGCAAAATGACATGAACAAAACGAATGATAATCGGGAAAATATCTTCATTTTTTATAGAATGCAAAACAATAGTTCAAAATGTTGACCTTTAGATCTCATTGATGAGTATGTGTTGAATGATGATTTTTCGATGTGTTGATAGGAAATTGTCTCGTTTTTTAAACTATATGTGATTTGTTTTTGGCATACATTGACAAATAAAATAATAAGAAAAGAAAGAAACATTCGCGGAATAAAGTGACGATTTTTATATAGACTCATGAGAAAGACTTAACGAACAGCAATTAAATTGCTGTTTTTTCTAAACTCGTCAAAAAAATCTTGTAAGTCAATTTTTGATTCTATCTTATTCAATTGTTTCAGAAGTAACTTCTAAATCAATATTGAATTCTTATTGAGTATTATTTGACAAAATCTTCTTGATGAATTCTTTTAACCAACACGAAATGATGATGCAAGAGTTTGTTTTCTTGCACTGTTTTAAATATAAATATATGACCAAAATAAATTGTATAGAGTTCACAAGAGTAACAAAATTCTTATCAATTGGTAAAAAACTGATGTTTCATGACTAGCAATATGCGAGATCGGAACCAGGAGAACAAACTTGTGCCAACCGAAACTAAAGATTATAGTTCAATGTTCTATGGTTTTAAGCGAATGATCTTATAGATCATCGGTTAGAATATAATTGAAGAGAGATAACTCAAAAATGTCCTAGTTTTCGTCTAAACAAATAAAAAAATGAGTATAGAAGAACTTTTTTAGGATGTGATACGAATAGATTCTAGAATAGTTTTCTCTACACCTGAATCGGCATTGAAAAAACTAAAACCACCGGATGCATGACTACTAGGAAAGAAACTACTGAAACCAGTGGAAAAAATTCAACACGACCAGGACAAAAAAATCTTGGTCCTGTACATCTCTTATAGGGATGAATGATAGATCACAAGACATCGATATGTCAATGACAGTTAGTAGGAATGAAAGGTGTTCATCTTTCTCTTTGTCAAATTTAATGTTCATTAGCAACCAAGTGTGATAAAAAGAAAATATCGAAGGACGACATATTCAACCTCAATTTATCATCGATTTTGAAATGTCAATATTTAATCCAACGCGATAAATAAAGCAGAAAACGAATACTAGAATATCTATAGTAATGATGCCAAAGGAAGTTGTATGACTTTCAAAGTTTTTGAAAAGTTTCCAAGATTGTTTCTTATTCCGTTGAATGATGAGTTTGTTTCAGATATATATAACTATACGTATGAAATACACTTGTTACTAACACAAATACTATTTGCCGATCTTTATCAAGGATATTGTTTGTCTTATTGGCAGCTCTTTCATTTTATAAAAATATCATTTTATTACAAATAAATCTCAACGAATATTGAATTTATATTTATTATATAATTTACTAGAAGGTATTATTTTTATCTATTTAGTTTTGCTAAAATTCTATTAAAAATAAATTAATTGTGAATGAAATTCTTGCTGTAATCTTCGAGTTGGTCTGTTGCTTTTTCCCCTTCTGATATGTATGTGATTTAAACGAAGAAAATTTATTTCACATTTTGATAATGATTCATTTTAATGTTTGTTTTTTTGTTTTTCTTCGTATTAGCCATTTTATTCATTAGGAAAATAAATGAAGATTATTTGAAATATCAATACACACAATCACAAACAAGACAACGAGAAAAAAAGATGAGATTCTCGAAAAGTATGGAATGACTCTCCAATCTGGAGATTTTCCTTTATACATTTAAAAAAAACACGAAAAAAGACAAAAAATAAAGTAAATAAATGACTATGATAAATATCTCATATTTTAAGCTTTTATTGCACAGACATACACGAAATCTACTTAGCAAAAAAAATTATATAGATACTTACTGTTCAAAATATTACAATTAATTTATTTAAGATCAACATCACCATTGATCTTTTTCGCAATATCATCAATCAATGAGCGAACTATTCGATCAGAACGTAATGGTGATAATGATGTATCATCAAAATGTTTTAAAAATGATTCCTTATTTTGTTCTTCAACATCAGTAATTAATTGACGAAGTAATTTTACTTCAATTGATCGTTCTTCAAATAATGGATTATCATTTATATATCGATTCAATGCCGTATTAGCATTTTCAACATCAATACATAATGCACACATTGTTGCTCTATAATAAATTTTAAAAAAAAAGTCAAAACTAAAAATTTTAATTAATTACCTTAACCAATAATCTTTAGCACTAAATTTAACTAAAGCATCATCTTTTGCTTTCTCAGCCAGTTCTTCAAATTGTTGTTGTGCTTCAATAAATTGATGTTGAAGTACATGTATTTCGGCCATTTTCTTTTGTACTCTATTTGTACCTGCTTTTTGTCCTTCTTGTTTTAAAAATCGATATGCTTCTTTTAAACATTTCATCATATTTTCATAATCATTCATTTGTTCATATAATTCAGCAATTTTTTCAAATATTTGTGATGCCATTGTCCATTTACCTTGAGTCATATATAATTCAGCTGCACGTGTTAATGGTGGTATAGCTTGAGGTAAATCAAACATTCGATATGATGATGATATTGCTTCATACATTTGAGCTTTTTCAAAATCTTCAGTACTTAAATCTAATGCTCGTTTATAAGCTTCAACAGATGTTGGATAATCACCTTCGGCTCGTCCGGCATTACCAGCTTGAATATAAAGTACACGAGCATCTTCATTCATTACATTACCTGATCCAAGCATACGTTGAAATAGTCCACCAGCTGATTTAGCTTTCTTATTTGCTTCAGTCATTAACTGAGCAGCTGATTTATTATTCGCTCCACCAGCCATGAATAAAATGAGAAAAGAGAAAATCTAAAAAAACAAAAAAAAAAAAAGAAAACAACGTTTTAATTTGATGATAATGACTGCAATGCATTTAAGCAGAAAAATTCTATTAATTACAAAAAAAAAAGACGCGACGGCGGGAAAAAATGAATGTAAGATAAGTAGATAAGTTTATGTTGGTCTACATCTGAAACGAATAAAGAAAAATAAATATTTTAATTAAATTATCTTTTTTCATTTTTCTTTTTACCTTCCAACGATATCCACAACTTTTACAAAGAATAAATAAAGTCATGGGTTCATCAGCACTACGTGTTTGAACTTCTGTATACGCACAATTATTTTGTTTACATCTGAAAAAAATATTTCAAAATATTCTTTTGAATTTTATTTAAAAAATCAATCAATTTTACTTTTTGCATTGAATAAGATCAGTACCAGTGCCTTCATCAACAGCAAGTTGACATTCATTAATAGCCATATCTGTTAATTTTGATCGTTCTTGTTTTAATGCATCACTTGCCATTTCCTATTTTAGAAAGATGTTTGTTAAAAATTTTTTTTTTTGTTTTAATTTAAGAAAAGTAAAAGATAAACAAACTTCAGCTGTAAGTACAGCGAATCGTTCGGGTGTAATTATACCGAGAAGAACATTTATACGAAGATTTGGATTTTTTACATCTTTTAAATTTGAAATACGACTACGAACACGATTACGATATTTAACACCTGTATCTTTAAGTTCTTTATAGATAGCTAAACAAAAAAAAAAACGCATCGAGAGATTTTATTTATAATAAAAATATTTTTATTTTTTACCATCTTCAATACGAGCAGATAATTCTACTGGATCATCAGATCCTTCAGGAAGTTCAGAAATTGAAAGAGCAGCGGCTAAAAGATCACGTGATTTTAATCTGAAATTTAAAAAACAAAAATCTTATTTTAATATTTATGAATTATTTGACTTTCTGACCGAAATTCGTCTTGAGTGTGTAATGCTGTATAACTATTCGATGTTGAAGATTTTATAAATGATTGTTGTTTTGTAGGTTTATCAGAATCACTATTTTTTCCATTAGTTACATTTGTTTCTTGTGAATTTTGGCTATTATTACTACTGTTTGATGTTGATTGTCTATCATCTTTATTTGCTGATACTGATGAAGTTTCTAATTAGGATTAACAACAATAAAATATATATATATATTTATATTTATTAAGAAAATAAGAAACTAACCGGGTACAAGTTTTTTCCAATTTTTTAGAAGACTTTTAGCAACAGTTGATAAATCTTCATTAGTAATTAGTCGTCGTAAATTATTTACGGTCTTTCCAATACCCGTTTTATGCAGAGTACTAAGTGTTATACGTGATGCTTGTAAACGAACAAGTAAATCTCGAGCAATACTTTCATCCTAATATATTTTAAATAAATAAAAGAAAAATAGATTTATTCCAAAAAAATTCAAACAAACCACGTCAGATTTATCGATCATTTTTTGTAATTTTCGATTAATTTTTATAATTTCTTCTTCAACCATATCTTCAATTAATGATGTAACTACTCTGCAAAAATAACAAAAAAGAAATAGAACAGTTTGCTTGATTAATTATTATTACCACTACTTTTTGCTTTGAAAGACACTTCATGTTGTTGTTGTACAAATAGTAGGAAATATGAGTCATTTGTTTTCTTGTCAAAAATGTGTGACTATGAAATAATTGTTATTTAACAAATATTCAATAATCTGATTCAATTAATAGATTCTATTTTAAAAAAATTTATCAATAATGCACAGATGGCGTTGGTAATGATTTTGAGTGCGTAAAGGCTCATGAACAAATTCCATTTGTTCGTTCAGATCGTTCCTTTTCTTCATTTGATTTAATGAAACTTATCTCTTAGTGGAATCTATCGAAATCGCAATTGATTGTATTGTACTTGCTAATGAGGATTAAATCAAATCGAATGATAATTGATCGATAAATACTAAAAAAGTAAAGAAAGTATGAAAAGTTATATTGTAATATATAATTTGATAAATCAAAATTTTCAAATTGTAATAACAGAAATAACAATAAAATAAAAGTAGAAATGAAATGTGATTATAGATTTGTGTCATAATTTGATACAATGCGAGAAGAATATTTGATCTAATCAAATTTTTTTTAAGATTTGATAGATTTTTTTTCCAAGACAGAATATATTGTACATTTGCATTTCATAGGATCAGAAAAAATATTGTTGCTTCCTTGACGTTTTATATATATATAGGCGTTAACAGTCAGTGGGATACCCCAATTTGCTTTCTTTCTATTATCAGTTAAACATATAATCATTTTCGGATCAAATTATCACCCTCATCACCACACAACTAAATTTAATATATTAGCTCCTGATAGTTATCGTATATGAAATTATTCAGTTCCCGAAATCGTGTCCTATAGTTTTTTTCTGGGGATGAAAAATTTCATATATGACAGCAATCAGAAGCTAATATTCTAAATTTAGTTGTATGGCGATGAGGGTGATAATTTGACCCGAACATGATTAGATTTTTAGATGATAATAGAAAGAAAACAAATCGAGGTGTCCCACTGACTGTTCACCCCCATATATAAATAAATCTTAAGCTTATGTAATGATTAGTCCCGATATTATTTCATTATTAAATTTTGACGTAGTGTTTCATCGAAGACACTTTGTTGGATCTGTTTGAAGACATTGACAATGGATACATTTTATATCTAATGTAATATCATCGTTCTCTGATAATGATTTTGTTTTGATAGCTGTATAAGAAGAAATTCAATCAAAATTGCTATTGATTCAGTTTTAATACCGAGTTTTTAACGTACGTATCTTTTCTTAAAAATGATTCTCTGATCAATCTCTTTTCTATTCTATTGAGTAAGTAGTTTTAAAGGAGAAGGTTATGTCAACCTTATTTAGTTTTTGATTTAGTCTATGATCAAATGGTTCTTTTTAGAAAAGTGTTGGAACAACTTTTATCATATCAATTCTACATAAATGTACGATAAACCAGGCACCAAGATTTTGGGTAAAGTAACACAATTTTTATTTGGACTCAAATGAACAGCTATTACGTTTCTAATTGAATTAGTGGTATTAGATTGCATGAAAACTGCATTAGCAAACGCTTGTTTCGATGGAAATAGCGTCAATTACATTATTGTGTGTGCAACATTCGAAATATTCGCCAATTCTGTTATTTTCTCTGCTATTACACAGTTCATTCAGATAAAAAGACTATAGTTTTATCTTTACTAGAAGATTTAATTAAATTATAAAACGTTGAAATTAAGTTTTAAAACATATTTTGAATACGTTGAAATGAATATATATTACTTCGTGATATAAGATATACTTAGAATGACAATATATTGCTCAATTGTTTTCATCAAATAAGCCAAATATCGTTGTTACCAGTATTGATAATCTGACTCATTTCAGTTCTTTTTTCATCAACTTTTATTGATGTAAAGTATATGATCCTTGTCGAATCACTTCGTATTAAATTATTTGTTTATGAATGTAGATTTTAGCTTGTTTAATTTAGTGGCGTATTCAGGAATTTTTAAGTCATAGGCCGTTTACAAGTTAAATTATTTTGAGGCACGTGCAGCAATAGACAATTGAAAATCAATTGGACTACAATTTTTGTTTTAAAAACCGATGTTTACTGAAGAAGAGTTCGTTGCTCTCAACTAAGAGGCGAGTTCACTTGCTTTTTTATACTGCTTCACAAATGTACTCTTCAACTTTGAAATATTTGAATATCTAATGTCAAAAACATAAATAAGCACAAATAAAATCATTAGCAAATTTCAGTGGAATAACAATATTTTGACACAAAAAAAAATACCGTTGAATTGTCATCGTTGTGATTATCAGTTTAATGGAAAACATAGTCAATTGATCTTTCCGGATCATTTGATTAGATCACAAAAAGATATAATGTATTAAAATGGTACCACTTAGATCTTTGTACATGTATGTGTACCAAGATTTTCCGGTATTGGACAAGTGATATCATGCCATTGATTTATTTTTTGGTGTTACACATCGTTGATGAAAAGATAAAATAAATAAATTCAAATATTGAAACATTTTCGATCTATTTTCTCTTTTGTCAATTTAGATCATATGAATCGTTTGTTTGCAAACATCACACTCGTATTGTATATAAACAAAGCGAGAAAGAAAGAGATTAGACCGGGTTTCATTTAACTTCAAACAAACGAACGATAAGCATTAACAAGCAAAGACTTAGTTGTTATTATTCATTCATGTACAATGACGACAAATATTTTGACTTCTCTTATGATGATTATTTGGTTAACAGTTAGACAAGGTATTGAAAAATAAAACAATATTTATTGGAAAATTTTTAGGTTTTTTTTTTTAGTTCGAGCTGATTGTCAAAATGATACATCAAGTGAATCGACATTTGTCTATCGACGTGTGTAAGTAGATTTTAAAAAACAAAACTATTTATTTCATTGATTAGATATAATTATATTATTTTAAAATTAGTTGTTATTTTGCTAATTGGGCAGCTAAACGATATGATAATATCAGTCGTTTAACTCCCGAAGATATAGATCCATTTTTATGTACACATATTAATTTTGCTTTTGCTAAAGTACTTGAAAGCTTAATACTAGCACCATATGAAGAAGATGATTTAAAAGGATGGACAGCAAATTCTAAAGGCATGTATGAACGTGTATTAAAATTAAAAGAAATCAATCCTGATTTACGTGTACTTCTGAGTGTTGGAGGATGGACACATGCATCTCGTGGTTTCAATGAAGTATCAAAAAATGCTGCAAATATGTAAGTGTTATGCTTTTTTCTACATAGATAAAGAAAGAATTTATAGAATTTGTTTATTTATTTAATACAGTAAAACTTTTGTCAAGAATAGTGTGAAATTTTTACGTGATAATAAATTTGATGGATTAGATTTAGATTGGGTAAATGAATATGTATTATTAATTGATTTAATTAAAAAACAAAAAGAGTTCTATTCGAATAGGAATATCCTGGAGCAAAAGATCAAGGTGCTGAACCTCATTCTAAAACTGGATATACGAAATTGGTGAAAGTAAATAGGAAAATTTTTCATAGAAAATTTATAAGAAAATGTTTATTTAAAATAGAAATTAAGTCGAGTATTCAAACGAGAAGCTGAACGTACAGGACAAGAAAAATTATTATTGACATGTGCTACAGGTACTTTAATTCTTAAACAAAAAAAAAAAGGAATAAAATCTATAATTGATATTATTATAGCTGCTGCACGACATCGAATCGAAGCTGGTTATGAAGTAGAAGAAGTTTGCAAGTAAGAATATCGTTTGATATTTTCTAATGTTTAATAATTTTCTTTTTTCATTTTAAGATATTTTGATTTTGTATCAGTTATGACTTGTGAGTAATCGAATTAAAAAGTCTTTTTTTTTGTTTCGGAAAAGAAAATTATCTTTTTTTTTTTGTGCTAATATAGATGATTATCATGGTAGTTGGGATGGTAAAACTGGACATAATAGTCCATTATATGGAATGCGTAATGAACGAAAAAAATTTCGTGAATGGAATATAAATAGTTCTATGCATGTATGGGTTGAACAAGGTTGTCCAAAAGAAAAACTTAATATTGGTCTTTCAGCTTATGGTTTATCTTTTTTTTCTTCTACATTTATATATTTCGTACGATGAATAATTCATTTAGGACGAGCTTTTTCATTATATGGAGAGACAGGTATGAGTAATGGTAAACCACAAACAAAGAAAAAATCATCAATTGGAGTAAAAGCAAGTGCTGCTGAAGCCGGAAGATATACACGAGAAGCAGGTGTTCTTGCTTATTATGAAGTAAATTTTTTGCACTTATTTTTATAAAATGAACATATATTAATTTTTAAATAAATAGATTTGTGAATTAATTCAAAATAATCCAAATAATCGTGTATTTTGGCATCGACAAATGAGTGTTCCATATGTATCAAGTAAATCCTTATGGATTGGTTTTGATAATATTCGAAGTGTTACACTTAAAGTAAAAATAAATAAATTTATTAATCACTATGAATGAATTTTCTTTTAAAAAATAAACAACTAGATGCAATTCTTAAAAGAACATGGTTATGGTGGTGTGATTATTTGGTCATTAGATCTTGATGATAAAACAGGTGAAGTTTGTCATGAAGGACCATTTCCAATATTTAATGCAGCAAAACGTGAATTACTTATTTTACCTGATCATCTTATTAATAATAATAAAAAATGTCCGGATGATAATACAACAATTATAATCGAACATCTCCGTTCGAAAACGACAATGATAAAACAAAGTAAGATTAACAATAATATGATATTTTATATAATTAAAAATGATTTCTTTATTTTCTATTTTAGATTTTTTCTTTCTTTTTTACCTGGTGCTACTAAATTTATTTAAATAATAACAATAATAATAAAAATAAATAACGAACAGTCGAGATCTATTTTATCTTTTGTTTCGTTTATGTGTCTTTTTTTTTTAATTTTTAGATGAATCAAATAAAGAATTGTCAGAAAGAAAAATTTACTAGATGATAAATCAATTCAATTGCTAAATGTCCAATTTATTAATGAAATATTCTTCGATGTTTTGGGAAACATACTCCTTCATTTATTACTATTCATTAAAAAAAATCGAATATTTTTGATTGCTTAGTACATAGCTCAAGAATGAAAGCAGTTATCAGTATTCTAAATAGGATACTATGATGTATCAATCTATTCAAAAGATCTAAACGATTAAATAATGAGTAGTTTTCAATAGACAATTGGAAAATAATGCTTTGAAAAATAAAATCTTTCCGATTTGTAAAAACATTGAACATTTCTGGAGGATTGCATTATGAACTGTTATATATATGAGTTGGATTAACATAGAAAATTTTGACTATGCTGATGTTTCTCTTTTATACCCATACAAAGTTACTTATTCGAAATTTGAAAAAATATCATTTGTAACAAAGTATCATTTAAAAACAGAAGATTTCCTTCATGTTGATCTAATCATTTGATATTACTTTAAAAATGAAGACAGATATCAACTACTAATTGAACATGAATAAAACCTTTTTATCAAGATACACGCTAGACCTCTTCGAAAACATACTGATATCTTGATAATGAACTCATCCAAGAAGTCGGTTTTTATAAAATTCAACAATTTGATTTTTAAACTCAAAATTTGATATAAACGTTTTCTAAAAGATCACTTTGAATATACGTGCTGAAAACTATCAATTATCTCTCATTGTATCATCAATTAACTGTAGCATTGATTGATGCACTTCTACAGCAGTGGATAGAAGTCCCTCATCCCCCTCGAACTGAAACTTGTACATAAGCTTTGTCTGTAATTGAGCATTATTACCTGCAAGTTTCATGAAAGAATCTTCCACTAAATGAAAATACCATTCGAATACACAGGACTCAGATGCATGTATGGACAATCATCTTCGATTAAATAACCTGATCTTTTAACTAAAATAAGAACATAGACTGGACTCTACTTGCATGCTAAAATATCAAGTATTAGTCATGTACTTAATAACAAGTAACGAAAAATTCAGTAGACAATCTTTTTTCAGGCTAAAAGTTTGAAGTCAAAGATAGGCATCCTTCATCATAATTCTCGTTGTATTTAAACAATCGGGAGGCGACTTCGTGCTTCTGACCCTAATTCTTAATGCAGTATGTGCATACAAATTTTCAGGCCGCCAGTATGTATAGTAGTCAAGATACGGCAGGAAGACTTTTGTTCAATACTATATATAAAAACTGGAGATTGATAATTGCTCTTGAATATTTTATGTACAATTAAATTCAGAAAATAGATTTTTTTTTCTATTTAAGATGGTTGATAATTTAATTGAATTACGTGAACAAGCTGGTCTTGCTACATGTGCTAAACGTTATAATGAAGTAATATTAATCTATAAAAATTATCTCAAAAATTATGGTGATATTCCACCAATTGATCGTCAAATGCTTTATACAGCATATAATAAACTTATACTTGATTATAATTTTAAATCTTATTGGAAATTAACATCAATTGAATTAAATAAAAAAATTGATTTTGATTATTTAGAAATAATTGAAAATGAAATTGATTATTTATGTAATGATATAATACAATTAATTGATAATTATTTTCTTGCATCAAAATCAAATAAAGATTTAGATATTGTTATGACATTAAGACAACGTGCTGATTTTCTTTTTTTTAATTCTTCTATTGCAAGACCAGCTACGAAACAAATTATTCTTCAATCAGCTTTACGTTCATATACTGAAGGTATATTAGTAAAAATTTTTTTTTTTTTTTGTCAATATTTATTATCTAGAAAAAAAAACAACAAATTTTAGGTGTCGAACGGTCTCGTTTAACATTGCCAATTAATGAACCTGAACGAGTATTAATTCAACTTCGTAAATGTGCTTGTGAAGTACAATTATCCAATGGAATATGTAATCGTTATACATATTCAGAATTAATCGATGCTATACAAGAAATGAAATCTTTTATTTCATCACCTGATGATCCATTATTTCTTCAAATGGAATCATATCGAGTAGAATTAGAAAAAATTCAATGTTAATTTACGTTTCTTTTAGATTTATTTATGTTGAGATTTTATTCAGAACATATGATGATATTATGTTGAACTATGTGTTTTCTATTAGAAATAAAATGATTAAAAAGAATGAAAACGAAATTTTTCATTTGATAAACTTCATTCATATTACTAATGGATGTACTATAATAAATCGGACTAATTTTAAATGCAGTTTTTCAATCATATACTATTCTGTCTTTTCTGTAATTAGTGAGGTTTAGAGTTCTACAGACACATGACTACCGGCAGCCATGGGTCGCCTTCTGCGTCTGTCGAAACAATTGCAGGTTTCTGTGAAAGTTCGACGGCTTTTCCGGTAGGTATCATGCACTATTCATACAAAAATATTCACTTATATAACAAAAGATGGAGAATTTCAAGCTCTGCAAAACTGTGTACTTCACAATTACAAAGAAATTTGTTTTTAATTTTGAATCAATCAACACACTGAAGTACACTGTATATCTCTATCACAAAACTAAAAACAAACGAAAAAAAAAAGTCTGACATTGCTACCGAGAAATTCACTAGGTTTCTAAAACAAACAAAACGAAAATACTCTGAATGAGATTATCTATCTTTTTTGGCTATATTTCAAAACTTTAAATGATAACTTCATGTAAAAATTTCAGCCACCATAAATGGCAAACAAAAACAAAATTTTACGTTTACTTTGGAACTTGTTGGGTTTGTCGTGATTTTTGGTGAAAACATGTCGCATTGCACTACATCAGCTGTGTAGTCTTGTAGAGAACGAAATTCTGCATTTTTTTCTATGATGTCCAAATAAGAACTTTGCAATTGAACTTTAACTCAAAAAAAAACTTCATTGTGTAAAAAATCTTCCCAAAATCATTATGAAGGATATTTTCAAGAGACTCTCAATCCTTCAATACTTTATTAACAGAGAAGTTCGTAGTTTTGTAAAGCTTAAAATTCTCTATCTTTTGGTATATAAATGAATATTTTGTATGAATATAAATGAGAGAAAAATTGTATTTATATTTAGCATGATTCATTATGGCTTACTCATTAGTAATAAAAGAACTTTCTCGACTTACAAGATGTTGACGAAATTTAGAATAAATTAATATTGTTTCAAGGCACTTGCACACGAGATCTCCAACAAGAAATGTTTCTTACTAATATTATAATTCTATAATAACAATGACAAAAGTTTCAAATAAACAATTTATTTTTTAGTAAAAATCCAAATTCTCATGAATGAATTAATGACTCGAATCTCCGTCACTGCTGTTTTTTACTTGATATCGAAATGTCGTATAAGATTGAAAAAAATAAAATGAAAAAAAAATAAAGCCGTGTCCTTTTTTCGACTTGTTACAACAGGCAATTTTTCGTAAATATTTTTCTTACCAAAAAAGGTGATTTCGAAAACACACACTCACTCCTAATAAGGCAATGTGTTTTATGTACTAACGATAGATGATTCATAACCACATGTCTTTCATTCTATTCTCTGTTTCACCATATTAATAATATTGCATTGAGAAAGAACATTATATTCTATAAGCTATTTTCCCGTTCTTATGCGTATGTATTCCTACATATATAAATATATTCCTCTTTCTAGAAGCAGAAAATAGAAGCATCGTTACAGAATATGGCATCATCAGATGAGATAGAACATTGTCCTATAAATGACCTTCCTGAACTTGCCTTAGTTCAAATATTTTCTTATTTATCAATCGATGAACGAGCTGTTTTAGAAGAAACATGTAAATTATGGTATAATATTCTAAGAAATTCTCCTAGTCTTGCATTTACTTGTGTTATACAATTACATGCATTTGTTGAAGAACCAATTAATTCAACTCCAAACCGACTTGGTCGTGTTTTACCACGGTGGGTACGGCAAACTCGAGATCAACCAAAATATATGACAAATACTGATCCAAGACCATATGGTTATATTCAACAATATTTAAAACGGTTTCATAAAGATGTTAAAAATTTATATATTGATGTTGAACAACATGATGTTTCGTGTCGTTATGTTCTTTGTCAACTTTTAACACTTTTTGGACCAGAACAATGTTCCGAAGGTCGACAAATTCATTCATTTCGTTTACGTTTTATTAGTCATAATCCATTATTAATGAAATCTCAAAATATAATTCAAGCATTACGAACATTTTTTCAATATGATGCTTCCAAAAATCGTCGAGAATCTCTTATTTCATGTGATTTATCCGGTCTTACAATATCATTAGATGATGATACAATTTTAACATTAACTAAAAATAATCCATATTTACGTAAATTAAATTTACAAGATCAATCATTAGTTTGTATTTTAACACCATTTTGTATTTTACAAATAATTGATACGCTTAAAGAACTTGAAGATTTATGGATTGATATGGTATCATTATCAGATGAGTTTATTCTATTGCTTGTTGAAAAAGCTGATGATCAACAACTAATTCGAAAATCACCACTTAACCATTTAGGTATAAGAATAAGAAGAGAAGAAAAATTTTCAGATGAAATCGATACAAAATTATGGCAAATGTTACATGAAAAATATCCTGATTTAAAAATGACATTAAATTTTGGTTTAACAACACCACTTAATCGTATTCGAGCTTATATGAATGCTAATTTACAATTACCAGTATGTTTATTCTATCGAAAATAAACACGAATTGTTTTTTTTTTCTTTCTAGGTACACACATTGGTTATTAATACACCAATACCAGTTGCTGACGAACTTTGTTTAGCAGCAAATAGTTTTAGTGATACTTTAGAACATGTTCATATTTGTACATCTGGTCAATGGGCTGCAATGACACGAACAACAGCATTTAATCAAGCTGTAATTTATTTAGCATATAGATGTGTTCATTTACGTACACTTTATATTGATGTTGCACTACATGAAGATACAATTGAAGAAATTTATCAATTACATCCTCATTTGAAAGAACCTGGTGCAAGTAAACTTCTACTTATTGATAGTCCTACACATACTATTCTCCCACAAGATATGGGCGATTTATTTGGATGATTTTTTTAAATGAAAATTTTTCTTATTTTCGCAACGTAATGTTACATAATCTTTCAAAAACTTTTGTTTATAAGATATTTATATTGGTATTTTGATAATAGCCAATTTATATCTGTAAAAATATATTTTTCATTTTGTTTTTTAATCTTTCTGAAATTGATTAATATTATGATTTATAAAATAATATAAGCAACAAAATTTATTAGAATTTTTTTTAATATAAAACTAATAAAATCAACTTATCTATGAACAATTAGATTGCATACATGATAAGGATTAAACGATGATTTTTCTTGTGATTTATATAATCACTTTTTTTTAAAGATCTTTTCAATATCTTATCAATTTTAAATAATCATTTTTTAACATCAACATAGCTGTTTTTTTGACCTTATCTGTTAACAAAGGTCACTGTACCAAATAAGAGCTACCATGATCGACGTCGAAGATGGAATAAAAAGAAAACATATATTCCAGACTATTGATATCCACATTCAAAGGTACATAAGCCGCTGCATTAGCAGTAATTGAAAAAAAATCCAAATTTCATTGTAGTTCAAAATATGGGAACATAAGAAATAATCTAAACTTTCAAATTATCATATTCATCCTGACAAAAATATACAGAATTAGACTAGGATGGTCATATGATATCATGCTTGTTTCTTCGTTAATTTCTTGTCACTTTCTCATTTCCATAATTACTAATACACTGAACTATGAAAAAACTTGGATTTCTCTGCTTGTAGAATTTTATCAATGCTCATAAAGAATCAGAATGGTATTGAGTGATAATGAAAAACTAGATTTCATTGTCGTTCAATTGCTCGTGTTAATGTACTCTATCACACACGAACCTATCAATAATTTTATGATCATTATTGAAACCAAACTTACAAAATAAAATTGGAATGATTACTTTCATTTATGAAATTCTCCATGGTATCTCTACCACGTTACGTCAAATATTTTTGAATCAAAGAAAACTTTCAGAGTTTGTAGACCTTGTTGATCTAAATGACCATGATTGGATATGAAGCTGCGAAAATTAGATTACAGTCGAAAATAATTCGATACAAAAAGTTTTCGAATTGTACGTATAAAGTCTTGACTATATATATATATTCTGATGGTACATGGTCTTGGCTACAATGCACTATAGTTTTTTAAATGTTTTGAGCGATGTATTATTATATGTCAAGAACTACCTTCTGAAGTAGGGTGAACATCCTAGAACCAATAAAATGTTCGAAAAATGAAATTTGTGAGCATAACTATATACAGTGTTCTGTAGAGAATCGATTGCTCTACAACGTACACTAGATATGAGCTGTTTCTTCTTTCATTCGACAAAATACGAAACAAAAAAGAAATGAAAAATCATGTTTTTCAATATTTAAGAGAAGAATATTTCCATGGTGCGAACCACGCCATGCAACAATGATCTCCGATTTTGATAAAAGTTTCAGCCTTTGCAGGACTTTTAATCTTCAGCATTTCTATAAAAAAATTTCTAATTGTGAAACCAAGATAGGACGGTATTATTGTGTGTTCATTGAGTAGTGAGGACATATATAAGTTTGAAGAGTTAGCCAAGAATGAAGTTAACTTTTGTGTAATTCGATGCGTCGTCTCATAACAAATCTGAATATAGTCTTCGATTTTCTTTTTAACTTTGTCGTAATAAAATAAACTGTCAGTCACTATTCGAAAAAATTATGTAAAAGAAACCGTTTTTTTTTTAGGATTTTTGGTTTTTCACTACTTAAAGTATTTTGAGTCTATTTCTGTCAAAGCAAAAACTTAAAACAAGATTTTTATCAAAATGGTTAAGATTAACGGGTCTATAATGGCTGAGATTTTCATCAAAATTGGAGTCCACTGTTGTACAATGTGGTTGACATCATGCAAATGCTCTTCTCTTAAATACTACTAAACGCGATTTAGAAATACTCGACTTAAACATGGTAGAAATATCATGCAATACTTCACTCCAGAACAAACCGAATAATGGCATCCTGTCAGATCGTATTTTATTCATCAATTGTTATCTTTTTTATTAATTGAATTTATTATTTGGAAATAGGCCTCATCATCAACCCAAAAATGTTAATGGTAAACAAAATGAATGATAAAGAAATAAATAAGCAATTTATAAAATCCTATTGAAAGAAGTCATGGATCTCATGCTGAAGAGACTAACTATTTAGATAGACTTTTTTAATATCTAGTGAATTTATATATGAGAAAGTCAATAAATTTATTACTGATTTACAGTTCTTAACAAAAACAGCATCATATAAAGTACTCATGCAATGAGTTATTTGATTCAATTTGTATTTAGAGAAAAAAAAACACTTGATTTCAAATAAAAATGTAGAATTACAGGATCTCTAGAATTATTCATTTATATATACTCCATTTTTTGAATAGAAAGACTAAGGTGTAGGTGTGGATTCTCCATCACCAGACCGGACACTATTGGACTTCCTTTACTTGGGACATCTGAAAACAACAGTAAAAGATTCGGATGATTTACAGAATAGTATAAAAAAAGAAATCCAAATAATAAAAAAAAAGAAACGTTATATGATGTTTTTTTAGAAATTCTGAAATGCTTGCATTTTTGTATTGAAATTAAAGACAATACATTTAAACAGTATTTATGAGCTTTGTATTAGACAAAAGAAAAACTTGATGCTTTCATCTTCCAAATAAAAAAAATACTAGATTAAGCTTGTTTAGTAATGCAGTTATGAGCATTTCTTAAGTTGACATGACTTTTGAGACACTCTGTAGATCTCTTTCAAGTTAAAAAAGACTCAGATGTCTATATTACACAGATTGTAGTACCTAGCAACTATCCAAGTGTGTTTTACTCTACTACCATTGACTATCATTGTATTTATCTTCATGAAATCCGATTTCACTCACTTATATTACCTATGTTCTACACTTTAGTATAATCTCTAAAATATGACGTACTCCATCTCGGAAAGGCTTGCTCATTTTATTGTTTGAATAACCTTATTAGATTTATAATTATTATGTGAATATATGTATGAAAACGCCTTTTCCGTCTTAGAAGACACTGCATCTCAAAATCATTTTGCGTTCTTAGGATATTCACAAATTAAAAAGCTTTAAAAAAATGTACAGCATTCTATACACTGGTACCGAAAGAGTTAAAATTCTACTAATACTATTATATAATATCTTTGGGTATTCTTTCAAGTTTTGATGAATATTGTGAGCCACATATTTCCTTTTGAAAACAAAAGTAGACAAAAAATAAACGAACTGATATAAAATTAACTTTTAATAATGAAATCATCGGTTTTCACAATCATTTGATACACTTCATTGTTTGATCAATCTTTTTGTTAATACTTTTTGCATAGATCATTTCATCAATGTCTGTATCTTTGATATAATTAGAAATTAGTTGTACAAATAAACAAATAATTTATATACCATAATTTGTTCAAGTTTTTCTTCAAATTGATTTTCTTCGATTATTTCGTCACTATCAAAATTATAACAAACTAACAATTAACATATTTAAAATAACACTATTTTACCGATCGTTTTATTCGGATTTTATCAAAATATATAATTAATAATTCAGATGATTTAGTTTTATTATCACTTGTCATTAAATTCTTATTAATAAATTTCCAGCAAAACCTTAAAGATATAATAGAGACAAAACAAATAATTGCTTAGTTAAAAATTGTATAAAAATTTTGTTCATTTTCAAAATCAACGATGACTAATTTTGAGAACAGTACTTAGATTATCTCGAAGAATTGTTTGTCATCTCTGATATCTAACGTCCTCTAGCAAAATATTTATCAATGGTTACAGATGCCATCACTGGAAAAAGCACTATGATGATGAAGTGAGTCACTAAAACATTTCTTTTCGACGAAAAAATGTTCTAAATTTTTAAAAATGATATGGTAAGTCATCTCTGAGTCATTTTTCACAACCAGTAAATCATATTGTAATAATATTTTTGTTTAGAAATGATCTTTTAATGAATAAATTTACCTATCAATTTTATTTGTTGTAGTTATTTTTCGATGATTATCAATTCAAACATTCCAACATTCATCAAATAAGATTTCCATGTTCACTGATTACAAACACATGTAAATTAAACAAAAATTACTCTCGACTCAGGGACGTCTCGACCTAGCGAGAGGGCAAGTTAAGAGAATGATCCATCCAATATTGAAAATTTTTCGTTTTTCTGCAATGGAGTTCCAGCGTTCTATTCTTTATTTTGCTCGTCTATTCCCAAAAAAAACGTTCAAATCCTGCCTCCTCGAAATTCACTCAATTTTAGCAAAAATTTCCAAATCGGCTTTCTGAGTCATCGACCTTCCCCCAACCCCGACGACACCGAGATATCTCTGTTTAGAGTAAAGTTGATCTAATGGATAATATGTTTAATGATTTAGAAATTGATATGTCTTCAAATATTCCACGTGATTTAAATAAAAAAATGAGAAAACGTAAACAGTTTGGTTCTATAATGGAATTTCATATAACAAAAAGTAATTCGAATGATGTACTTCGAAATTCTGAAGATGAGTTATTTATACCTCATCGAAAAATATCGATCACTAAACTGTAAGTTTATGAAATTTGACAATAAAAATTGAACTCTTATTTCTTCTATAGGCATTCATCTCGATATCTTCGTCTTAGGAATTATTCCCAACATATTCTTTCTTTTAGTTTTCTTTGTATTTTTATGATTGTTTGGTAATTCTTTTGTATTTTTTGCGTAATTATATTCAATCTCCTTTTTTTTGTCGTAGTTTTAGTTTGACCTATACAAATATTGAATTGAAGAATGAAGTTCACAGTCTTTCGTCACGTATAAATGAAGGTAAATTATTTTTTTTATTTTCAATTTTCATTTGATTTTAGTTTTATTTCAATAGTCGAAAAGAAATCTTTGAAAATGGAATTAAATAATATTTTACCATCAATTGAACAAATAAAAACACGTATTAATTTTCTTGAAAATTGGAATTTTTCATTTGTTTATAATCAATTACAAAAATTACAAGTTCAAGTATTGAATACATTTTATTTTATTTTTCTTTTAATCAAATTTTTATATTTAGATATTATTAAATAAGAATAATTTTGTCTCATCTAACTTGCAAAAAATTGAATATAAATCAACATATTTTCCTAAAAAATCCAATGAATTGGATGTAAGAAACTATCTATGGAATTGATTTAAAGAATTGTTCTTTGAATAGAATTTAAATCAAGAAACAAAAATTCGATTAGAAAATATGATGCATAAAAATATAGTTAGATTATATGAACAGTTCAATTCTCTTCGGGTAAGTATTTTCTATATAAATAAAAATGGAAATTTTCTTTTGTTTTTGTTTTTTTGAGAATGAAATTCAAAGTTTCAATCAACATATCAAAATACAAGAATTGTTAAAACGTTTCGAACAATTGACTAATCTTATACATAATTCATCTGATGAAGTAGGATTCTTTTTTTTGTTGCCCTAGTTCATTAATGAATAACGTGTATATTTTAAAAGACATTAATTATCCTAAATGAATTCCAGTTTGATCTTGATAAATTACAAAATCAAATAGATGAATGCAAATGTTCAAATGGTAAATAATTTTTTTTTATTATATTTAAGACATACCATAAGTAGTAACAAAGATATTTTATTTCCTTATAAATAATTTAAAGAAACTTTCTCTCTGTATGTTCTGATCAGAGCTAAAACGAGTGCAAATCGAGCAAATAAAAATATTTGTACTATAAAAAATGTGCTTGTACTTTAACTAGTCTTTTCACAACTATACTTGAGATATAAATATAATAAACTTCGTCTGCCTCTGATAAGTTTTCCAAGACTAGCATGACATCATCTGATCAAAAAATAAATGAAAATAAGAATATCATTTATTTTAATTGTTCGAATTTTTTCAAAATTATGATGGATGTCTATAAATGATCATGCTTGTTCGACTTACTGTTATAAATAAATATAATTCTCGATGGCACTAAAAAAAATAACGCTTGAATTTAGACTCATGTTCTACAAGCCAGGACAGGTTATTACTTCGTTGCATTTTCGAATCATCAATAGGATTTTTCAAAGATTGACTGGATGAATTTTAAAATCGAATGTTGATGAAAGGTTTCTTGAAGATATTTTAGATCTTCCTCAAAAGTTTAGACTAAAACAATTAATTCTTTCTGATAATATTGAACTAAACATAGATGTAATTTATTAGATCTATTTTGATATGTGACTAATAAATTGAACAATTTAATATGCTTAGGATGAAAATCTACTTGAATAAAAACTTATAGAGTTATCTGATATAAAAAATGATTTTATATAAAAGAGTCTTAGGTTTTTACAAATAAACAGAAGCTCAAACTTCGTTTTAATTTTTATTAAGCTTATATATGTATTTAGTAAACAGTTAAACGATTTAACCGAATAAGTGTTAATATGTGAAGCGTCGTCTTTCGTTGACAGCAATAGCGAAATGTTCAGAAAGATACTTCAAATACGCAAAATGACATTGCTTCGTATTGCCAAAAAAGTACGAAATATAGATTTTTGTATTTAAGTGTAAGTATGAAAGTATTGATCTCGAAGTACAAGTACAACTACTTTCATCCGAGTTCTGATTTAGATCAGGTTTCTCCCTCCTCACCCCATAATGTCCGACTTTCTGGTAAAATTTTTAACACATTCTACCAATTTTTTTACAGTTTGATGATAACTTTGAACAGAAATCGAATTTTAAAACACCATTGACCTTTCTCTGGCACACAGTGGAATAAAAATAAGCAGACAACACCGTTGTTAGGTCAATAGGATTGTGACAGGCACCAGTAGAGAGATGGCTTGGTGGCAGGTCGTTTGTTATGGAAAAGGCCGATTCACGATGAGTTTTGCTCTTTTCCTTCTCTCTCCGATCACCACTTCTAGCACTTCTAGAATGAAAATACTTTCTGCTGAGTTTTTAGTCTCCACCCTTAAAAAGTATGGACAACTCTGATTCTGATAGTAAAAAATAATAGTCTATATTTCTCTGATATTTCATCATTCTTCAACTAATATCATGATAATAAAATTCTGATAAGAGCTGTCTGTTATGATACGTGATGAGAGCAACAGATGACATTTTATCTTGAATGTGTATCTTCTTTGTTCTTCTTGTCTTTTTTTTTTCGTCTTCTCTAATATCTAGCCGTCTATATATATATCAAGGTGCAGAAAAAGTGACGACGATAGAACGAAAAATAAATACACATATTTTCATCAAATCCTTATTTCATTAAATATTCGACATAAGTTATTCACACTCAATTGCATTCATTGAATCTATTTATCGAATTTTTGTTTTTTCTACACTCTGATATATGTAGAAGGCGAAGCATTAAAGAAGACGAGAAAAAAAACAGAGAGAAGAAAATCAAAGTGGATACACATTGAATATAATACGTGATCGAATACTACCGTTATGTATCATAACAAACAACTCTTATCGAAATTTAATTAGTTACACAGCATAATCAAATATCAAAGAAATGTAGACCGTTGTTTGTACTATCAGATCATATAGGAAGAAAGTTTCTTTAAACTTTTTATAAGAAATTAAAATATCTCCACCACCACTTTTGGTATGCTCTAAATAATTCATACATTATTTTGTATCCAGAACCAATTAGTTTAAGAGCATCGGTTGTTGATACAGATGAATTACAGCCAAATATCGTTACCAAACCATATAGTAAGTTTAATTCAATGTTCTCATCGCAAATATTAAATTTGTAATATTTTACTTAATATTGAAATTGTGAATCCTTTCTTTTATTAGTCATTGATTTTTCTTCTACACAAATGGCTAAAAAACCTTTTAAAAAGAGTAAACATTTTCTTTTTGAATAATATTGATTCAATAACGGGTTCTTATTTAACTAGTGAATGATGAAAATAAACAAATTTAGAAATATGAAAAATGGTAAGTAGACAAACGAATAGAAATTTTAATTATCATATAATTTTTCTTTTTAAATAGAAAGTTGAACAAATTATCAATCAAACATTAGTTTCTAGTTAGTTTAATCCGTCCATTGTCTTTCATAGTTGTATTATTACCTATATTATAAGCAATATTTGTTAATAATTATTGTCTTTGTTGTTTTGTATGTATCAAAGATTATTTTTGATTTTCTTATTGTTATTGTTATTATCAAAATGAATTTGAACAGAATCTAGATTTTTATTTTTTTGTAGCATGCAAATACAGAAAAAATAAAATATTAATAAATAAATCTTTGGTTTTGTTACTTAATTACTTGAAAATATTTTGAAAAATAAGACAGAATCATCTGAACAAAACAACCGTGAGAATATCTGCAGAAATAAGTAATCTTAAGTCAAATTATATAAGATTGAGTTCGATACGAAATTTAGCAAGCGAAGCCTTACAACTGTTCCTTCACTTTTGAGCCAAGACTATGTGCATTATGTAGATCAAAATAAACTATGAATATTGTGGCAAGAGTTCGTGTCCTGAGCTCATTGTTGCAGAGATACGGCATTTTTCGAGTATTTTTTTAGATAAATGCCATAGTTTCTCTCAGCAACACCAGAAAAATTTATTTTCGAATTTCGACTTGAAATTTTGCATAGAGACAGATCTTAACGAGAAATATTTATCGTGAAAGTTTTAGATCTTTTGATTTATTTCTATCCTGAAATAAAAACTTCAAATCTGTTGATTTATATGAGCGATGCAAAATATACAATATTACCATAGTTGTATCTCAGGATGAGAAACAACGATGACATCTGAAACATTCATAAGAAACTATTCTCGTTAAGATTTTTCTCTATGTAACATTTCAAGTCGAAATTCGAAAATAAGTTCTTCTGGTGTTCCTCAGTGGACACAGCATTTTAAAATATCGTAAAAGTGCAATATTTCCTTAGCAATAAGCTAAGGATGCGAACTCCTTTTCAGATATTGATAGCTCATTTGGATCTACATAATGCACATAGTCTCGACTCAAAAACAACTGAACAATTAGAGGACTTGACTTGTCAGAAGATGATTCAAAAAAATAAGTAATCGATTTGTTTTACTTGTTTCTAATGAATATAATCAACGTAGCACATCTTGTTTCATTATACTGTTTGATATTTTTGTAAATATATAAGAAACTAATTATCTATAAATATTGTTAATTGTAGATTAATGTCAATAAAACGTCGACAATTATTCGTTGGTGTTCTTGATAATGAAACATGGACTAATGAAAAATTATGTGCATATTTCAATAAACACGGTAGTGCAAACGATGAACAATATATCGTTGATTGTGAATTAATGTCGTATGGCGAACCAAGATTTGAAGGTTAATTAATTATTTTTAAAAATTTTAAAAATTCTTTCTTATTTTTAATAGGAAAATCTTTTGCATTTATAACATTTACTGATGAAGCTTGTGTTGATCGTTGTATGACTAAAAGAACACAATTTAATAATGATTATGGAATTACAATAAAACGTTTATTACCAGATACTATAACAAAATGTGAAAGACTTATGTCATCAACAGATATCGTTATTCGAATAACTGTACTAGGTAAATGATTAATACAATTATAAATAAGAGTCCTCATGGTTGAATGGCTACGTTTACAGTACGTATCCACTAGGTACTGTGTTCAAACGACAGTGTCACCAGCTATAGAACCATCCTCAGCAAGTCACTAACAGCTATTTGTTTCGAATGACTCGTCCGATACCATGCTGACTAAGCTGTAACATACACTTACCCTCGTGTCTAGTATAGGAATAGGCAAACTCGGCTTTTTTAGGAACCTGAATCTGATTTTGAATCGTTCCCTTAGTGATTAAAAGGTAATTGTGAACTACTCACGTAGACCATTGAATTGTACGTATTTTATGCTGAACAGAGCTAGAAGTGTCCTCTTTTGTTTCTAATTTTTTGGCTTGTAAGAGTCGGAATCCCTCATTCTTAGTCTAGTATGTGACTAGTCAGTGTGCACAGCGACTGAGTGCAAGAATTCTGTACTAGACAGGGCTTCTCTATCCAGAACAACAGCTAGTATTAGCTGTTGGAAAGATATCGGGCTAATGAATCTGTCGGTAATCAACACTCCATAATGCAAAGTAGTCGAAAAGGAGATGTACTCTTCCTTTCTTCCAATTATAAATATTTGAAATGATTTATTTTTCTATTAAATAGATCGATTATTCACCGAAGCAAATATTCGTTCATATTTTGGTGTCTATGGAACGATTATAGATTTGAAAATGCTTGAAGAAGAAGATAGTACTGGTATATGTTTAATAACATTTGAAGATTTTGATTCTTCCGATCGTGTTCTTCTTGATATTCCACATTATTTAAATAGGCAATTACTTTCTATTCATAAATATACTGCACCAGAATATATTTGTAGTTTATCACAATTTCGTTTTATTGATCCAAAAAATGCTCGTCAAGTTAAACGATGGTATCCAATATGTCGAAATCTTACTGATTTTATGCATCCATTAAAAATTTTATATAAAACACAATTTGCTTTAGTGAAATATAATCTGAATAAACAAATTTCAAAAAGTAATCAAAATTTAAATAAAACAAAAGAAACTTTACATGAATTTGAAAATAAATATAATGATCTTAAACAAAATTTTCTTCAATTATTTAATTTAAATGAACAATTAAAACAACAAATAGAAGAAGTTAATAGAAAGAATGAAAAGAATAAAAATGACTATGAAAATCAACTTGAAGAACAAAAGTTAAAAAATCAATCGTTACAAGATGCTATTATGTATTTACACGAAAATTCTTAACTATAGAGAATTATTTCTTTTTACATACTTTTTTTTTGTATAAAATCTCTGTTATATGCTCATTTGTTTATACATGATAATAAAGCATAAAAAGTGGTTTTTTTTGTAGTCAGAAATTTTATTTTTTAATTTTAACTTCTTAAGGTTAATGTCTTTATCAAGTGATTCAAAAGAACTCCAACGACATGAACTATATGTTGGTGTATTTCGTAAAGATTCATGGACTTCTGAATCCTTGTGTGATTATTTTCATCAATTGATCAAACAAAGTAGTATTACAGAATGTCATTTTTATCCATGTGCAAATGCAGTACTAAATGGTTTGTTTATTGTCTCGATTCTCTTAAATGTTTAAAATGTTTGCATTTGTAGATTATTGTTTTGCAATTTTAACATTTGCTTCAATTTCAAGTGTTGATCAATGCTTAGCTAAACGTGCTCAAATCAAACAAGAACATCGTTTTATTATCAAAAGAAATCTAAGAGAAATTTCAAAAGATCAAAGGCCCATTACTAGATATATATTAATACATCTTGATAAATTCGGTTTGTATCCATTAAAATAAATATGAATGATACAAACTTATACGAAATATTTTATTAAGATTTGTCTTTTAATAAAAAAAATGTTTTGGCTTATTTTGGTAACTACGGTTCAGTTCTTCAATGGAGAATTCTTGATAATGGTCGTACATTTCTATTAAGTTTTGAAGATTATGATTCAGTGGATCGTATTTTTCTTGATCAACCACATTTTGTTAATCAACATTATTTATCTATTCGAAAATGTTATAATCCGTGTACACGTACACCAACTTATTCGATTGATAATCGGTTAAAAGAACAAATACGTAATTTAAAAGCGGCAATTGATCGATCAAAATATAAACACGAAACTGAACTTATAAAGTTAAAAAAACAGATAGAAGAAGAAATTGCTTTAGTAGAAAATCGTCTTTCAGATACAATGAAATCATGTATTCGTCTTGAACGAATACAACGTGATCTCAAGCAAGATCTAATCGATGCTCGTCAGATTAATCAACAATTAAAAATAAAACTTGAAGAAACTGTACAGAAAAAAGAAAAAAATCTTGAAGAATTTGGAAATCAATTTGAACAACAACGATTTATTAATAAATTATTAGAGGAGTCTATTTTGAATTGCTCTCAAATTCATTGAATCACATTTTTTTTTGTAATAGTGTAGTAACTATGACGTGAATTTTATTGTGATATTTTCTTATTTTTTTTTTTTAGTTTTTGTTAGTCCATTTCTTTGATAATAACTTTGTTTTGTTATTTAAAGTAACTGGGCTTTCAAATCAATATTGTCTTCTCAATAGTTTTGAGTCAACAATATTACACATCAAGTGTTGTTTCTCGTTTTAATGCAATGCGCAAGTCTGAATGCGTTTATCCGGTATAATGTATTTTGATGTCTGATCGATTTAATCTATTTCGAAGACAGATCATTTAATCAGAGAAAAAAGCAATAGTACGCAAAGTATTGTTGAAAATATCAAATTACACAATGAATCACTTGTTTGGCTGTCCTTCAGAAAAATTACATATATATTGTTTTGAATATAAAACTGAAAGTTTCTTTTCTTTACTAGATTAACTACAATTGTTGTTCATAGCCGAAGTGATTGGGATGTAGTTTGAAACAATTCTCTATTGCATATAAATAGAAAATATCAGGACTTGTACAAATTAAAGATAAAAGACAATATATGAAGCAACATGAGTTCTCTATTATTACGGAGTATTGGTAAAATATGCTATAACCCATATCCAACCCTCGTTTAACTCCAATTTATTATCAATCGATAGAGCTTAGAATTTCACACTCATAGCATCCCACTATAAGCCATTTTCTTTGAAAAACTTTTGATAAAAAATATCAAATATCATTTCGATCGGTTCACTATAATCCACTATGACCCATTCTTACCCAGATCTCAACGAGCACTAACTTTCGACATAAAAAGATTATCAAAGTCAGGGTGTGAGTGTGGGTGGATGTGGGAATGAGTGTCCACCTTCTCTTAATTAACATCCACACTCATACTCCATATCCAACCACGCCCACACCCTGACTTCAATAATCTTTTTCAGTCGAAAATTAGTGCTCGTTGAGATCCGGGTAAGAATGGGTCATAATGAGTTATAGCGGCTTATAGTGAACCGGTCGAAATGATATCTGATATTTTTATCAAAAGTTTTTCAAAGAAAATGGCTTGCAGTGGAGTGCTATGAGTGTGGAATTCTAAGCTCTATCGATTGTACAAATTTTCGAAACATTTAAGTAAAATATAATAAACTCGTATAAACGAAAAAATAAACAAATATGTGATTGTGTAGTCTATCAGGAACAAAATTCATATTTAGTTATACAAGGGCGTTCAAAAAGTTTCCGGGCTGATTCTATTTAAAACACATTGTACACAGATGGCATTATTTGAGCCAGCTGTATATGAAAAATGAAATCATTAAACTAGGGAAATTGAAGTAGCAATACTCTACTCTATATCGACTGAAATAGCGATTTACCTTGTCTTCATTTACTCATTTTTCTTATGTTCCATCGTCAACTATAA
>CAJNOL010000676.1:57766-80344 GCA_905250125.1 Rotaria sordida | reverse complement strand
TTATAGTTGACGATGGAACATAAGAAAAATGAGTAAATGAAGACAAGTTAAATCGCTATATCATTCGATATAGAATACGGCAATTTCGGTTTGTTTTTGTATTTTTTCGTGCATATTTATATCATTGCTTACTCAATATATTAGCTTTTCTTTTTGTTTATTGTGCATATTCCTTGTTTTCTGTTTAGTGAAGCTGACATGAAGAATGAACAAGACACAGCATTAATCCAAAGAGTGTCTACAGAGGTACAACATGCAAGTCATCACTGTGAAAATAACAATCTTCGTGGTTGTTGAACCTAATGAATTTTATATGGATTGACGTCCACAATAGCTCCTATCAATAATGATAATTCAAGCTGGATAACATGAAACGATGAAGTTATTCGGAAAACCGTGAAGAAAAATTCAATAAAAATCCAAGATCAATTCAAGTTAGTTCATTTGAATAAATACCACCAAATTTGTGTAAAAAAATATTAGACACATAGGTAGTATCGTTTTCTTTCTTTGGAATGTATGTGTGCGAACTGCTACATCTCACTTTCACCTTCTCGATCGTATACTTAAGACAAGAATATTGATACTACATTGTTTTTTGATTGAAAGCGACTCACATCTTCTGTTCACTTTTTTGTCATGATTTTACATGTTGCGTTATGTTGAAAGCAATTTTCATCGCATTTCTCTTTTATTCTGGGTTATCCATAATCTACTGAATCAGAGCTAATTCTTACATCAGACGTCGTCCCACAATTGGAGAAACAACAGACACTCAACAGGCGATCTTCTCTTCTGTTTATCAATGACTTGTATCTGCGTTGCTTCATTTGTGATAGACACTAACCGAGTGTTGCTGCTTTTTTTCCGATTATTCATACCGCATGTTTTTTTTTTGTTGTAAACGATATATCTGTAATACTGACTAACTAAATCCAATTGTGTTATAAACTATTACGAAAGAAACAAAAATGAATAATTAATAATATATATGCATATATATTGAAAACTATGTCTCTCCTTCTCTTTGAGGAAATACGTTTCAACTATTGTGATACGAGTTTCTATAAGTGATCGCGTAGAAATGTTTGAGGTATCATTGTAACAGAAAAAGATAGTCCTATTTAAATAAGTCAGAAAAGACCAGGACAAAATCAGAATTTTCAGTCAAAATCATGACAGTTCAACTAGATCAGGAAAAACAACGACATTAAACTCGCTGCAAAGCCTTAAAATTGTCTATTTTTTTTTCTTTTCAGAGTATATTTCAAATATGAAGAAGTACTCGGTTACAAATCGAAAGTAATTCAGAGTTTACAGTGGACTCAATATTTATCACTAGGAAAATGACGCTTTGGTTGAGCGGTAACATTGCCCGACGCACATTTGCAGATTACTATGCTTGAACCTCGCCATCACAAGCCATAGAATAATTCTAGGTATCAGAGACGTACATTCGCGTGCGGAGGTGGCCGCGCGATAGCGATTTGATCATATTAACATATATAATTTATTGAAGTTGAAACTGGGAAAACCGAGTTAGTTTTAACGTTGTGCGGTAACACTTGTGTCCTTTTCGTGTTAAACCAAGAATGACAAACAATCTGACATTGATTTAGTGCTCATTCTGAAAAAAATTGTCGTATTTAAGATCCTCTTCTCAAAAAAGTTACTTTTTGTCACAATGACAGAAAATGAAGAAAAATGCAGAGAAAGATAGCCAGTGATCTGATCTCTCATGAAAGACAAAAATTTTTACTCGACATCTCGTTTTTTCCAAAAACTTTTGAAGATTTTCGTTATTCCCGATTCAAAAAATAAGTTGTTTTTTGGAAAAATTGTAAATCGTTTTCATTTTTTCTAGTTTTGTAGATTTTCGATCGCATCTCCCAGAATTCTTAAAGGGGCTTCATTGTAGCCAATATTTTTTTTGTTTGAAAGAGCGTGTGAAACTGTGTAGTGTCCATGAGAGTCCGTCCTTTGAATGAAACTTTGTTATTCTTATATTAACAAGCACTTTTATAATTAGAGGATGGCTTTTTGAGAGATTTTCGAGTAATTGAACTTGTCAGCTCTTTTCTCCACTGGAAAGATAAGAGTTTATAAAAATGGCTCTCATAGGCGCTACGTTCTGACATGCTCTTTCAAACAAAAAAAAAATTAAATACATAGACTGAAGGCTGCAGAGAATTTTTATAGACGAAATGAGCTATTTTTTGACCTTTGTTTGGTGAATATCTCCCTCACAAGCCATAGTGGAGGGTTAAAAATTTTTACCATACTTTCCTCACAACAACCTCAACATATCCTGAAAATTTCATGCGATTTCAGTATACGTGACCTGACATCGATTTTTGAGGGGACCTTTAAATTTTACTACTAATGGTTGTGAATTGTCGGAAAGTATTAATTTTGTAATACACGTTTCAGGCTATATTTGTATATATACAGGGTGATCCAAAAGTCTTAGTACTTGTTGGAAAATTTTCTTTTTCTCTCGTATTACAAATCCAAAAATATTCAAAGTTGGGCGGCTAGTTCCTTGTAACTAGATCAATATTATCCTAAATTTTCAGATCTCTAATCCATATTAGAGGGAAGATATATCGGTTCATATGATAATGAAGATTTTTCCCATATGGCAAAAAAAGTCAAAAAAATTTATTGAAAAGAAATGTCTAGAATAATTGATTTTCACTATTAATACAATAGCAAACAACAGAATATTCTACATTTTCATAAATCATTAGAATCTTTTTTGCGGATTAAATATGGTAACCTTATTAATTCATTATCAAAATCTCTTGATGACCATTTTTGGTGCAAATCATGTAAAGTAAAAGTTTGTTGTCTAAATTTTTTATATTTTCGGGACATAAATATTTAGTAAAAATGATGGAATGCAAGAAAAATATCAAGGATAAAATACCGAAGAAAACAATCGCAAAATAAAAAATTGTTGAAAAAGATTTGTCAAAAATGCATTATAGACAATGATCATATGTTAATATACATTCAATCAGAATGAAAGATATTTAAATATATAGACTATAGACATCTAATTAATCTTAAGATATAATTCTATTCGTTATAATCCTCTTAATACTTCTTTGTTTTGGTGTCTTTCTTTTTATTTTTTATTTTATTCTTTTTATGTAATCGCTTGCTATTTTTATTTTAAGACATGAAAAAAAAGTCTTCTCTATCATACGAATCTATATATCTCCTCTATAATAAAGGACTAGAGATTTGAAAATTTAAGGTAATATTAGTCTAGTTACGAGGGACCAGACGTCCAACTTTGAGTATTTTTGGATTTGTAATAGGGAAGAAAACGAAAAATTTTTAAACAAGTATCAAAACTTTTTGAATCACCCTGTATATATATTTCTTTTGCTACTCTTTTCGTTACACACACTAAATCAATTGTTCATGTCGACTTTTATTATTTTTAGCATAGTTTATTATTCTATTCAAATAGAATTTTAGTACTCTCCGTTAGCACTGTCCTATATTTTGCACTTTGATTTCTACTTGATGGGACAATGTATTGTTAGATAAATTATACCAATAAAAATATTTTGAACTTGAATTTGCCTGAATTCAAGCATAGAAACAAATAACACGAAACCGGTGTCATAACCAGTTTTAGGGTGTCCCAAAAGTCACCTACCGAAAAGAAATTTGTATATTTTCACCGAATTTTAACTTAATGAACTATTTTATTCCTGATCATAGAGGATAGTTTCAAGTTTTTAATTATCAGGTAAAAGCTTAAGAACGTTGTCTAAAACTGTTATTATATATCTAAAAGAGAAAATATTATGTTTTTGGCTAAGCTGCACAATCGATTTGAGTTTCTTTCTCCCGATTTGAATTTCTCATCTTTTTTATCTTCGCAAAAAATACCAAATAATTTATTTTCAAGCTTTGAGTTTTCGTTGATGTATTCGGCTTCTGCAACACACCATAGAAATTTTCTCTATATCCTTACACAGAAATTTCGTAAAGAATATGTCCAGCTATTGACGATTTTTGATAGAAGACTTTTATGAGTAGTCAACTATAAAAACGTAAAAAGTACCCAAAACGTTTTTGACATATCCCATTTCGTAGAATTTCTTTGGCTGATCATTTACATTACAAAATTTTCTATTTCCATTGACACATGATGGTATTGAGGTCACAATACTGAAACATCGAATTGTACTGTAGCATTATTGTAATTTGACATTTTCTAGCATTTCAGCAGTAGCACTATCATTTTTTTTGTGAGAATAGAAAACTTTATTTTATGAAATTGATCAGTGAAAAAACTACAAAATGACGTATGTCAAGCAGGTTTTGGATAAATTTCATGATTTTATGCTGACTATTAAAGAAAAAAGTACCCGAAAAAAAGGATGACTTTTGTATTGAAGTAGACCGTCATATATTTCAAATATGTCAATAAGCTGTTGATTTATAAAGACAAACTTGAAACATCGCTTTATTATCAGGAAAATATTCTAGTTCACTTATTCAAAACGCAGTTGAGATGTGGCAATTATTTTCTGACAGATGAGTTTTGGTATTCTCTGTACGTATGTTGAGTTAAATTTGGTGAATAAATGAACTTTCACGGTTTTATTCATGTTATACCATTGTTCATATGAAAGTGTTCATTAATGAGACATTAGGTATTCAAAAACATTCATGCGGTAAATTCCTGAAAAAAATCATCAAGAGGCTTCTCCAGTTAGCTAGGGGCGGCCATGCTCCTGATCTAACGAGACGTGGGGCATATGTCTGGTGCACTACACTCTAAAATCGTAGAGAAGCAAGAACGTTTTGTTGGTAAAATTTGTGAAGATATTCTATCTCGAGTATTTTGCCAAGTCTTTATATCTTCATGTATTCATTATGTGTTGCTTATAGATAATAGTAAACAATATCTAGCTGGTTGAATTTACTAATGAATTACGGCTGAATTCATTGTATGTGAAATGTTACAAAAGATTTGATGAGATTTCAAGAGACTTCATTGTAATAGCTAATGACCGCTATTTTGCGATTTTTTGTTTTTCTCTTATCATTGCGATTTCTTCATTTTAAAGTTGATCTTGCTGTAGGTACTTTTTTCTCTTCTCTTGTATAAGTACTAAATAACAGTGAATTCGTAGTCTTATAGATATCATTGCAATGATGACGTAGCTCAATAAACATTATTATCAAAGGTAGCGATAGACCTACTGCTATACTTCGTCATATTAATGAAAATAGAGTTTATTATTTTCTTCTCGACTTGTTTATTCTGGAAATGATGAATAAGAATCAAATTATTGTGCATCTCTCTAATTTTCAAGATTTTCCTTAATGAATCATTTTCTGAAGAATAAACATGTAAATGATTATATTTAAAATTAAATTTCAGATTTTCTTTTTGTATTTGATTTAATTTGAATTGTTTCATAAATATAAATGGTCTGATTTGAGAGACCAGAAAAAAAACCATATACAAAGAAATAGAGACCAAATATACGATGCGCTATCTCAATTCCAACGACTAGTCAAGCAAATAAAAGATAAGTTCAAGAACAAGCGATGGAGCTGTACGTGATACATTGTCTGATGCTTTCATAACAATAGGAATCATATGATCATCAAGTTGACTTAAAAAGAATGGTGATAATTGTTCACCATTCGAACCGGCTAAATATGATGCCTAATAAATAAATAAAGAAAATATAAAATAAGAATCTATTTTTCTAAAATCTTATCTTTAGACTCACGTTTTCTCGATCAATTGTAACACGTAAACCTAATTTGCGATATTTAGCTTCAACAAGCATATCAGTAAAAGGTGTTAATGCTTGTGTAAAAGCTTTAGCAAGTGAATCAGCTAAACGTGTTGGATCAAATGATTCATTGTTATTTAAATGACATTGAATAAAAAATAAATCTGTCCATCGAAGACGAAATAATGAAGAACGTTGACCAGCATAATGAATTCGTGAATTACGAATTCCATCCATTGGAAAATGATCAATTGGTGAACGAACTCTATTACGAAAACAGTATTTATATATTATTATCATTGAATTTAAAATAAAATTCATATAAATTTTTGCGTCTTAGAAAAAAGTAATTTTCATAAAAAGCACATATATGGAATTCAATTTATTTTTTATTCCTAAACAATAGACACTCGTTATTTCACTCGACACTATTATAAAGTACAACAAAAAATTCCCCGAACAAAAAAAGTAATAATATAACAAGAAATGATTAATAAGTGTTGAAGTATATAATGAGAAAGTTGAACATCTACTCAGCACCATAGATCATGACAAAATTCCTCTTTCATAAGATAGAGACTAACAATGAGCAAAATCGGAAATAAAAACCTATTGAGATTAAGGGTACTCTTCCTTTTGTTGATCATTTCTGCTTCTTGAAGAGGGTATAACCGATCTGCATGACATTTTTACTATAGATAGAGTGCCTAAAATAAGGAGATACCGTATTCAAGGAAAAAAATTTTAAACAAAATTTTTGCAAGTTTTTCGAAAAATTCCGATTTTTCGTAGGATCACATCCAGTTTGTTTACGACTCCTTCTCTCTTATATTGTCCAAACAAGCTGAAATTTCGACTATAGACAATTGAAACTATTTTCCAAGGGGAAAGGCTGTTTTCGTTTTTGACTCTTCTAACTAGATTCATAGAACCCTGAACACTAGCATTCCGGTTTTGGATCCGAATGTTTTGCGAATTTCTTTTATCAAAAACAAAAAAAGAAAGCGGGATTTTAGTAAAAGCTTAAAATCACTTCTAAGATACAGTTTAAGATATCTCCAAAATAATTCCCAGTCTAATCAGACAAAGTTAAAGGGTGCTTGTAAGCATGCTCCGTGTGGTTCTATGGAAAACTAGAGTTTCCCGAAAAAAAAAACGGGAAAATCTTGTTTAAAATTTTTTTCCTCGAACAATTGTCTCTCTATTTTAGGTGTTCTATCTATGGAAACAATTTCATACAAATCCATTATACCTCCTTCGAGAACCAGAAATGGCCAAAAAAGAGGGGATACTCTTAAACCACAAGGATATAGTTAGACGTTTTATGATTTGAGAAAATTTTCTCTCTCGTACAGAATTTCATCAACCATCAAAACAGTGACACATTCCAACTACGATCTTCTCGTCACTCAATATAGTAACTAGTAAATTATAAAACAATATGACTAAAATTTTTGTTATGTAACAATACGATGAACTCTATTGTATTCTATTGAAAATATTCTTCTTACCCTCGATTAAAATCATTATCATCATCAATCCATAAAAATTCCACAAGTTGTTCACTAGAACTTTTTTTCATAACATTTCCATTTGTTGAATCTTTTTGTTCTTCAACTACAATTGATCGAGCTTTAGCTAATATAGCATAATCTTTTCTTTCTTTTAAACATTGTTTAAGTACTTTAAGCGCATCACCATCTATTTGTAACATAATTCCATCTTCAATTGTATTTACTTTTGCATTAAGATTATTATGTAATGAATAATTTCCAGTATTTTGTGTATCTAATGGTGAACTTGATGGACTATCACGAGAACGAAGACTTGCATTAATAACAAGAAAATTTCCACCAATCATTATTTGTTCATCATTAGAATCTAATGATGAAAATACACGTGTTTCATATTGTTGATCAGTACTATTTTGTATTGTAACAAGATGTTTTGAATGTACTTGACGATTTATATTCACTATACCAAAGCTTAATGCATGTGGACTACTTTGTTCAAGTGATTTTAATATATCATCATGACGATTACGTGGAATACGTATTGATACAGAACCTTGAATACCAATTGATATTGTTAAACCACGTATTGTAGATAATACATAAGTAAATGAACGAAAATCCTATTAAAATAAAATCGAATTATATTTGTTTTTGAAAGTGGTCGGAATTTCGCCAATACGACATTCACCAATGGCAAAAGTCCGATGATATATTGGCGAACGTCCACTGTACTTTCGCTAATTGGCGAATTCTAAGCGATTGTGTTGGTGAAAAGTAGGGTGGACTTTCGCGAGCTGTCACGAAACAATATTAATATATGATATATGTGAGGGTTGAAGCTAACATTGATAGAATATATATATATATATATATTATAGCTTACGCTCATGAATGTAGTCGAAAGGAGTTTTTTTTTAAATCCATATCTAATTCACAGACGAACTGGCGAAGCTCCAGGGAATGTATTGGATAAAGTACAGTGGATTTTCGGCAATTGATGAAAGTACAGAGAGTATATTGGCGAAATTCCCAAACTCCTTTTTATTTCTGAATATATTTACACAAAGTAAACTCATTATTGTATGTTGAGTATCAGTAAACATTGCATCTCGATTAAGAATACTAAATAATGGCCATGGATAACCTAAACAGAAAAGTTTTTTTAATTATAAAAGAAGACAATCTATAGCTGTTTACTTTGATATTCATAGCCTAATCGAAGTAGAAGTCTCATTGGAAAACATTGAGCAGTTGGTAATTCCAATTGATGAATAAGAACACCAAAAATATATGGAGTTTCAGGAAATAAATTATATAATGATGTAGGATCAGATATATAAAGAAATCCAGTTGCAGTTGATGAACCAAGAAATGTTGATGAATTTGATAAAAGTGATAAACCCAAATGACGAACAAATGAACCTTAAATAAATTAACAATGACATTTTTTTATTTGAAATGTTTTTATACCTTTAGTTGCATCAATATATATTTGATGAATATGAAGAAGAAGATCAGAAATGATATCATTCGCATTATTAATATTCACATCAAATATAAAAATAAGTTCATCTTGTGCAACAGTACATAGACCACGAGTTGAAAAAATCCAACAATAACCACCATTACGATTTAAATAACAATCGACTAAATGTATGAGAAACAAATATTTAATGAAAGTAAATATAGATTTTATTTTCTTACAATTATCAACAATTTTACTGATGACAGTCAAATTATTATGAATACGAAATTCAATAGGTGGTTCATTTGGATCTGTTAAAAATAAATCATATTTTATTAGTACTATATGAACCACTAAAAAGAAAAGAAAAGAAAGCAATAAAACCTTTCAATTGTCGTATTCTTTCTTCAAGTTCTTGTGCTGTTAATGTTTCTATAAATATAATATTTTTGTATGATATAAATACAAATATTTTTTAAATCAAACCTGGTTTGAATAATGATACTTGATCTGTATCAGTTTCATTTGTTCGTACTTTAAATGATGACATGATATTAGTTGCTGCGACTGCAGCTGCATTAGAAGCAGCTGCTTCAACACCCGGTTTAATACCATCATCAAATGTTACTGATTTTTTATGTTCTAATCCTTGTCTACCAGTAGAAGTTGATATTGTTGCTGAAGATGAAGTTGATGATCCTAGAGTAAGAATGATTCATTCATAAGATAAATCAATATAAGTATAAAGAAGGACAAAGCAAAAAAAAAATTGTAATGAATTCACACAATTTTTTTTTATTCGTCTTTTTTATTTCTAGAGATTCTATTGAATAAAAAATAAAATATAAATTACCTCCTTAGGCTCATATATAAAAATGAAAAGTTTAAGTAGAAAAGAAAAGAGTAATACTACTTATTCTTTTTCTTTTTTAGAGCATAATTCAGAAAGTAGTTTATACAAAAAGCTCAGATAGCATTTTCTCGACTTCTCTTATTAAAACAAACTTACAAATAATAAGAGAAAATGTAAGAGCAACTGTTGTAAATCTTATTTAAGTAACCTTCATCTACAGGACATCAGGAGAAGAGAAGAGAGAGGGAGAGAAAGAGAGTGGCTGGCATGGTAGCCGAACAGTGGGAGGCTTTATTGTTTTGCTTAAACTACACATGCTATCGTCATGCATAATTCTTTTCAGCTTCATAACTATTATTTTATTCTTGTTGTCGACAACGACAATCACAAATTGAATTGAACATTTCTAATAATCGATGGGCAGTAATTATGACTATACATATGAATACGAAGTAACTGATTCAAATAAACACAATCGAACTTCTCGTCATAATACAGGACGTCAAAATCAAAGAACAACTGGAAATCAATCAAATTACGCTACATCCCATTCAACATTTGGTCGTTCAAGTAATATGGATCCTTTAACAAATTTACAAAATGATCGTATTTGGAATAAACTTTATGATCCATCTCAAATAGATAAAACAGCACACGAAAATGAAATACAGGTTTGTTGTATATAGACTCATATAAAAGTAGATTATTTTTATCGGATTACAGTAAAATTACTGTTTCTTGTAGGTTTAAGTTGAAATAATTTGTTTTTTTTTCTGTTTCTAAAACATTTGAATACTCAGATTAGATGATAAAAATACTTTTTCTATTGTATTGTTTATTCTTACGATGTTAACATAAGTCTAAAATAAGGTCATCAATCATTTTAATATGTTATTTCATATTTCATGCTTTCTTTTCTTCTTTTTTTTTAGAATTTCTTTTTTTAAACTGGAAATCCTAATGCATACGATTTGTCGTGACAACGAATAGAAACATAAATACACATTTTATGTCACTAAGTGAAAATAAGATGTTGAAAGAAAAAGAAAAACTATGGTAGTGAAGGTGAAGCCACATCACCACAGCTTTCTTTCTTTTTTATTGTATACCAAATAATCGTCAATTTTCTTTTTCTTTCACTTTACTCGTTTGTCGATATTAAAAAAAAAACAAGGGTCACTATAATATGATAAAAGCTGGAAAAATAAAAGAAGAATCATTTCGAAGCAAATTTCTGTTATGCCAATATTCTTTGATTGAAAGAAAGAAAGAAAAAGAAAAAGAAAAGCGACAAATTATGTAAACGAAAGAACCTTTTTTTTTCTTCTTTTCTGCTTTTTCACACTAGTCTCAGACGTGTTTGAAAAAAAGAGCGCAAAGAAATCGAATACTTGTAGGTATGTTGAAACAAAGGAAAATGAAAGTCAAACTTTTAGTAGTGATATCACTTATCAAATATTCATATACACATAAAACACTCACTAAGGCCGCACCATGCTTTTCAGTGAAGATAGACGAAGTTTCTCTGATCACGTAGGATATCCTATTAAAATTCTTTTTTTGTTTCATTATATTAATTTTTAATTTAAATTTTTAAAGAAAATGGCTCGCCGTCAAGATCGTAAAGTAATTAAAATAGAAGCAGCTTATGGTTCCGATCGACAAACATTTGTTGTTAAACGTAATTATGATTTACGTGTACGTGATGTTCAAGAAGATGCATCTAAAGTATTTAAAATGCCTCTTGATCAAATAATTCTTTACTGGAAGGTAAATCAAATCTTTATTATTTTATAAATAATTTAATAATATTTTCTTTTTTATTGTATTAACTTTATTTTAGGGACGAAATATTTGTGATACACCAAATGAACTTTTAGAAACATTAGGAATTGAAAATAATCATCAAATGCGTGTCTGTCGAGAAGATGATCAAGCACAACAAAATAGACGACGAGAACTACGTTCTTTTGCAACATCTGATCAGCAATATTCATCATCAAATGATATTTATCAACAACAACAATTGCAACAACAATTTTATCCTCAACAACAGCAACAACAATTTTATCCTCAACAACAGCAACAACCCAATTCGAATTATCCAACAATGTATGATCAACAACAACAACAGTTTGGCGGTAGTCCACGGTAAGATATTAAACTTCAAGGTTTTCTTTTTATTCCATTGGAAAAAGTGTATGCGAAGTATAATTTTTCTTGTCTAATAAAAAACTCGAATAGAAAAGATACTTTAAAGTAATATACATTTAAAAAAGAAAAAGAAAATGACAACAACATATTTCCTTTTACTAAGTTCAGTTTCTATTGTCAAAGTAGATGCGCTCATGAACATTATACCAATTGTAATTGTCGTTGTCATCATGGATCGTAAGTGTTCAGTCATTTTTTTTTCTATCAAATAAATTATACTGATGGATTTTTTTCCTTCCTTTACATCCTTTTTCTTTAGACATTTTTATTATCGTTCAGAATAAGACATATTTCTCTTATTTTCGTTATTATTATTATGTTTTTTTTTTTCTTTCAAAAAATAAATCAATCTTAACCCTGAATTGACCTGCTATTTGCTTTCTACTAACCAGCCTTTATTTAGTGCTAACTACTATCAACAATTGACAAATCCAAATGCAGCACCTCCTGTTGCTCCTTCATTTGTTCTTAATTTACAAATTGGTATCGGTGATCGAATTGAAGGTCTTGCTATTGGTCGACCACATCCAATAACACTTTATGATTTACAAGTTGAATTACAACAACGTTTTAATATACCAATTCTTGATCAAAATGTTGCATATAATGGAATGCCTTTAACACAATATCCACCTGATGCTCCACTTGATTCACTTGGAGTTGTTAATAATTCATTTATTTCACTTTGGTATAAAGGTTCAGGATCTAATAATCAACAACAACAACAACAGCAGCAACCACCACCACCAAATGAGTATTATTCAGCAAGACAACAAGCACCACCATCATTTTATGGTGATGGATCGCAGTCAACAGGTGGTGGTGGTGGTGGTGGTGGAAATCAAAATGATACATCACCGAGGTAAGTAGAAAAATACTGTAATAGGCAGAGTATGAGTGAATGAACGTTAAAGATTAGTCGAAAATGTTATCTATTATCTTTTTTAATTTAAAAGACGTATGGATAATACTATCAACACCAATGATCCGACACAGAACGGTGCTAATCAAGAAGTGCTTAAAATTGAAGTATTTCATGGTATAAATTTTTATTCTCTAATTAAAAAAAAACATAGATTTTTATCAAATATATATGTCTTTTTTTTTTGTTGAAGGCTCCGATCGACATGTGCTTATTTTACGTAGTGCAAATAATCTACGTATAACGGATCTAATGGAAGAATTAGAACGTATAACAACTGTTCCTGTTCAACGTCAAAAACTCTTTTTTCGTGGACGAGAATTACAACAAATGAAAGATCGTACATTACGTGATGCTGGCATTGATAATAATGCTCAAGTTAGATTAATTGGTGATCCAACTAAAACACGATATGAACCAATGATTACAGCAAATCGAACAAATTAAATCCAATCATATGACATATGAACAATTCTAACTGAACAGATCATATTTTCTCTATTTCTATATCAACCTATTTGCTCTTGCTCTTGTTATCCGTCCATTTTTATACCCGAATAAAATAAGCTTTGTAAATAACAATGTGCAGAAAAAAAATATAAGAATAAAAGAAAAAAAAAAGAAATTTTATTTTTATTTACAGGTATTTTACTTTTGAAACAAAATCATTAGAATAAATTTAATCTAGCGCCATCATTTTTAAATAACTCATTATCTAACGTGATTTCTATTATTTTCATTATATAAAAAAACATGACTTCATTCAATAACAATAATTCTATTGTTGATACGACATTGTCTCATTATATTAAATTACAAATTCAATATGGTTCTGATCTTTATGAAATGTTATTATCGAGTAAAGACAATAAAATTCGAGTTGAAAATCTATTAGATGAAATTGAAAAACTTACTAAAGTACCAAAATGTCATCAAACTATTATGTATAAAGGTCAACGTTTAGATCATAAACCACAAGCAAATCTTGATGATCTTTACATATTTAATAATAGTAAATTGATCTTAAGCGGAACACAAAAACAATTTCATGATAAATATTGTTGTCCTAATCATGATCATAATATGATCAACACTTCAGTATCAAAACTTATTTCATCACAAAAACAAAATAATACAACTACTAATATAAAAGAAGAAAAATCAAATATAACGATAAAATCAAACAAAGATATAGATGATAACTCAATGACTAAGACACAAACACCATTGGTATTTCAAAAACAACAAGAAATAAATTCAAATCTAACTGGTTTTGTGCCCGAAGCAAATAAGAGTTATGAGTAAGAGATTTCAAACAAATAAAATACTATCGAGTATCCCAAAACTCTCTCCGAAAAATTAACGTAAATATCTCATATGCAAATCAAATGACTTAGTTTTATTAATGAGCAAATTTCAGTCATCGGTAGTTATGAAACGATAACTGTAAGTCAAGTTTAGCAGAAACATACTAAGTGAAGATTGCATTGCAGTTATATTTCAACACTTCTGTAAAACTGGTACAGTTGAAGATCGAGAATGTTCTGGGAGATCATCAAAAATTTTAGAAGACAAAGTCAACGAAGTTTATAACGTTTGTAAGAATGAACTACAATCAAATGTTCGAGTTGTCGCAGCAGCTTGCTTCATGCGACAAACAAATTTCATCTTGTACGGTTGCAATGAAAGGTATTCAGTCACTATGAAGTATACTGTTGTTCGTGATGTAGAGTAAGTCAATGCAACACCTCGAACACTTGATTGTGATTCATTCTTACAAACATGATGCACTTCGTCGAGGTTTTCTTCTGTAGTTTTTGTTGATCTGCTAGAATGTTCTTGATCTTCCGTTGCACCGCGCTTTTTTTATGGATTATAATACCTCGCTAGTTTTCCTTTTGTTTAACTATTTTTTGGTTGTGACGATAAGAGAAAATATAGATAGATATTGGACATTTTTCAGTGTTAGTAAAAAATAAATCATTATTTTTACAACAAGGTCACTTCCACCTAAAATACTCGAAAGAAAAACAGTTAGTATTTCTAGATTTTGATTACCAAAAATTGGTTTTTATTGAAAATAAGCATGATTTTCGAAATCGGCATGCAAAAAGACACTGGAAACTCTATCTTTCATTGAAAAAGACTTTCAATCAATTTTTATCAGTACGAGGGCACAGCCTAAAATTTTACGAATAGAAAGGTAAGGAGGAATAGTGCAAAAATTTTAACCAGAAATGTTTTACGATGAAATGTCGAGTTGTCGATGTATTTTTGCATGATGATTTCGAAAATCATGCTTTTTTTCTAATGAAAATCAATTTACGTGGGAGTACTCCTGTTCTAAAAGCAATCATTTTTTTTTTACTAACACTGGAAAGTTCAAAGTTTGAGTCAGACGTTTTGATATCATAACATCAGTCGCAATACAAAAAATAATAAAATAATACAATTTTCTTTAATCATGTTTAGTGAATTCTTAAATGTCATATAGATGTTCTCTCTTCAGAAATTCAGATCATAGTTAACAGTATCATCATTTTTTTTAATTATTTTGATAGACTGTATGAAACTACACTGATGATAAAATCTACACTTTTTAATAGTGAATCATTGTGAAATTATAAGACAAATAATCTTTCTGCTGCACTAAAAACTAACACTGTGTAATTAAGTACTTCATAATACAATAGAAGGGTCAATATTCGTTGAAAGTGATTCTCTCCTTAAATTATTCATTTTGTTTTTTGCTATGACTAATAATGTCCAAGTTTTGTTGTAGTGAACTCATATCCTCAGGACACTCACAGTAACAAAAAAACATTAGTAGATTGGAAGGAGTATAAGGGTTACTTGTTTTAACCATTAATAAAACTATTTTTATTCTAATGTTGATAGGAATAGAAATTTATACAGGATAAAAATTTAAAGAACATAATAACATATTATAAACAAGTCAATTAAGTCCCTTGAACTGTATAAGAGATCTATACATTAGCTTTTCTGATGAACTTTTGGGACATGATTGTATAATAATTGAAACATTGATTTCTTAAAGGTATTACACAGTTCCATACAAAACTGATCCAACAACACTCTTACAAAATATTCCATCATCAACATCAAATGTACATTAATAATAACGATTATTTTAAACTCTTACCTGATTTTTTGCGTAGTACAGATGAACGAGGTTTTTGATTATTACGCATATAATTCCATAAATATTCAACTATAATATTAAATGAAAAAAATAAACAAATAATAATAAATCATAGAAAAGACAAAGAAATTTACCTTTAATAATCGTTTTAACACAATCATTACATGCTCGATCTTCTTTACTATCATCATGAACTAATTTAACTTTTTGCCAACAACATGTTGAACAAAAAACTTTTCCACATGCACGACAATGATGACGACGACGTGTTATTGAAAATTTAGCTGAACATTTCATACATATAGGTGCTTGATCATCACTAACCCATTCGGGTGCAACTGAACCGAGTGTTTTCTCTTCTTCAGTTAATTTAGCCCATTCTTGTTCAACACGTATCAGTTCTTCATCGGCAGGTACTATTGAAGCTGCAGCTGCAGCTGCATCTCCTACTGGTTGTGGTGCATATGAAAAAGAAGATTCAGTTGGTGGTGATGGTGGTGGTTCTGAAGGAGGAAGAGGAGGAGGAGAAGGAGGAGGAGAAGAAGGAGGAGGAGATGGAGGTGGACAAGGTTCAATATCATTAATTATTGATGATGATGATGGCATTGTTTCTGTTTGATGTGCATTAACGATTTCTTTGAGTATATTATCAACTCGATCAATATCAGCTGGAGTTAATTGATGAATATCAATCTCTGGTCCATCAATACTTGCAAGCATTTCATCAAGAAAACGAAAATCTTCATCATTACTTGTAGTTAATGATGCTGGTGGTGGAGATATTTCTTGTTGTTCAACATTAACCAATCTAGATTCTTTTTCTTCAATTGGATTTTCATCAAGTATTTCTTCATCATTTTTATCAAAAATTTCTGATAGAATATTTTTAACAAGATCAAAATCTTGTGTAGGTACAGTAGATGTTTGTTTAGTTGTAAGAGAAGATGGTAATGAAGATTCTTCAGTATCAACTATAGGTTCATCAGATGAGGATTGAATAGATTTATCACTATCATTACATGCAGTGAAGAAAATTTCAGAAGATGATTGAAGTAGTGACGTCTCATTCATTGGTAGACTAGAAGTGATAAAATCCTAATGAGAAAAATATTGATTACGATAATTCAGATTAAAACAAAAGAAAAAAGATTCCTACATCAAGATTAGTTCCCATGGGTGCATTGACAATACTATCAACACTATGTAAGATTATTTGGGTTCTCATTGGAGGTGTTTCATGTTGAATAAGATCAGGTTCATTTTGATATGTTAAATTATTTGATATTTGTGTTGCTTCAATTACTGGTAAAGGTGATGAATTTTGTTTTTCTTCTTTTTCTTCTTCTTCCTCTTCTTCTTCTTCTTCTTCTTCTTCTTCTTCCTTCTCTTCTTTAGTTGAAGTTGATGATGTTGAAAATAAAGTCGTTTCTTTTTTATCATCATGATGACTATTTGTAGGAGTTGTTAAATCTGGTGATGATGGTTGTTCAAGAGTATGTTGTAAAATTTCTTGTCGTACTTCAAATTCAAGTTGTTCAACAGCTAATGGTAATGATGTTGATGAAGTTTCTTCTTGTTGAACAATAACATCAGGTAAAGTAGGTATAGATATTGATGGTGTTTCGATCACAACTGATGATGCATATAATTCTTGAAGATCTTGTTTAAGACGTTCAAGTTTATTTTCGTTTTCTTGATTATTATCATTATTATTGTGTTTATTTGGATTTCCAAGAGGATCAAGTTCGAGTAAAAGTAAATCATCAACTGATTTCTTAGAAGTTGAAGGTGATGAAGATGCTTGAATAACTTGATTTGATTCTTTCTCTTCATGATTTGATTCCTTTTCTTCCTGATTTGATTGATTGACTGTAATAAAAAAACAAAAAAAAGATTTAATAAAAAATAAAACTAAAATAAAACTTACGCGTCTTTTCTAATTGATCAAGAACAGCATCAATATCAAAATCCATCTCAATGAAGAGATGAGAAAAATATTTCAAAAATAATCTTAAAAATTAAATCAGTAAGATTTATTTCAAATGCAAATTATAATTATTCAAAAACTTGTTTTTTCTTTATCATACTCATTATTAAAATCACGTAAATTTAATTTTCTATTTTTATTTTATTTTATTTTTTGATCAATCATATCGAATGAAATTTTTCATAATTGTATATGCATCGAAAACTTTTTAAATTACTTCGATGTCTTTATATCAATATATTCGTCTTTGTTTTTATTAATTTTTTTAAGTAAATAATAGGTTTATTGAGTATTTATTATGGAAAATTATAGGTTCGATTTAATTTCTTCTTGGTGAAAATTAAATAGAAGTAGTTTAATAGATATTAAATAATTGTTGAGTAGTGTTAAGTAGATTAGAATTAGTTTCAGTAAGAAAAAGTTAATTTACTAACCAAAGGAAGACATATGTTTTGTTCTCACAAAGATTTTCAAATTAAATTAATATTCATAATATTAATTTAAGTTCAATATTTTTAAGAAAATAATCTACAAATACGAATTATAGAATTAAAATTAAAGAATTCTAAGAAAAAATTTACAGGTGAACAAGAGAAATATTCTATCTATCGACATTAAAAACAAAGAATATTGAATCATTCTATAAAGTAAACCAAAAACACGTGTACCAAAGTCCGCCACTATCAACGCGACCTTAAACACATTACATCAATAATGGCGGACTTTGGCTTACACTTTTTTGATTCATTTCATTAGATCCTATCGAATCAAATGAAATTTAATACCGTGCATTACATTAAACAAAAAAGAAGATAAGCAAATGCTAATGAAAAGTAAAAACAACAGCGTGAATGAATGAGTCACATTCCGTTGTATCAGCTGTGAACATTACGGCCTACTGAATGATTATAGAAGAGCTTAAATTTTTACTAACATTTTATTTTTAAGAACTTTTTACATCCAAGATTAAGGTTTTTTTCTGAAGTTAAACCTTAAATGGCGGTATTTGTTTTTTATTCTAATCGGTTAATGTTTCCAACCAATAGGACATTTGCATTGATAATGCCTAAGGTATTTTTACATAATATTAAAACTAATAGCAATACAGTTATGCTTCCCCATACCTTCATTTCGAACTACAGTCATTTAAAAAAATCGAATAACATATTGAACAAATTAATTATAGCTTATACTTTACGATGATTATGACTTCTGTATTATTCTTATTTAAATTGAATGTTTGAGCAAAATTGTTGCAAAAACCAATAGTTGAGAAATCAAAGAAAAAATTAAAATGAAATGGGGATATGTCGTCGATATTGATTAAATTAGTTACACAAAATACACCTGGTGCAACATTATACATAACTGGAGATATATACTTGAGCTGAAGAAGAGATTTTTTTAAAATTCATAAATGTCAATCGACTTGAAATTTTCTGGAATTCAATTCAAACTTAAACTATCAATCCATAGTATATGTATTGATAAAATTTTAAAATTAATTTTTTGCATTTTTTTTGTTTTATTAAATCTATTTTAGAATTAATGAATTATAATGAATAAATATTTATTATTTAAATGTGATCTGTATTTTATGAACATAATTCAACGTGGTGGTTGTAAGTTGTTTTTTAATTGGTTATTTTTTTTATCCAACCTATAAAGACTAAATGGTCAAATTTTTTTCTTCCATTGTATATATCTATGTCAACAAGGGCGTTAGTTTTTTTTTTCTACTTTGTTTCGCTTCTTTATCGATCGTATAAAACAGATAATAAGCACTGTTTATTAATCGTATCGTAGTTAGAAAGTTATCTACGTCGTCAGAATGTATGTTTTATTGACATTTTTTTTTTGAAAGAAAAAAAAGAAAGATAAATATAAGCCCTTTATCTAACGTAAGCGGATATGAAGATAAATATATAAATAAGCTAAATAAATGAGTTTCTATTTGAAGCGATCGTTTCTTCTAATTATTGAATACTCCGATTATTAGACATAGTTATTGTTTTTTTATTATCAATTACGTAAACCTGTAATACATATATATTTATATTTTCTTGCGTAAATAGTAATTAATATTCTCTTTCTTCTATTGTATATATATAAGTTGATCTAGAAAATGTTTCGTCATCTGGCGGATATCATTCATTTGTAGTGCATGTTGCTCTATCAACATACAATTGTTTAGTTATCATTAGTTAACCTTCTCTATGTTCATTGATGTTATTTACATTTTTTTTAAAAATACTTATTGTTCCCATAGTTATATTTACTTATTGAACATAATTCAACAACGGTTGCTTGACACCCAATTTATATACTTATTTACAAAGTAACGAAATAACAGCAAGAATTCATATAAAAGCAACATACTTCTCTTTTGCATAAATTCGGCCATTGCTTCTTTTAATCATTCAATCTACCACAACTGTCCCTCTTCTCTCATTTGCTTCTCGTTCTTTCCTTCTTTGCCGTTCAATTTGATGTGTACATTTGTCCTTCACTAAAGCTCCCTCCTCCACTTGATTATTGCATTAGTTAACATTTTTGAAGACGGGATATAAGTGTGAAAGAAGCATAATACAATCATATACAGAAAAAAAAACCGAAGAAAAAAACAGTCTTATGTAATCCACTCTTATTTCACAAATTGTCTAATGTGCATATACGCCTGTTCAAAGCACATCTCATCGTTTCTTCTGCTCCATCGCACGGTTAAACTTGAACATTCATTATTCTTCACCATTATTCAATAGAGAAAAATATATATATATATATATATTTTTCAAAGGTTTCACACTTAGTATAAATCTATATAGTAAGTAAAATAGGGCGGTGTCTATACAGGAAATATCTATAGTATGTGGCGAGAAGTCAGTCAGCATGTGCTGATTTTTTAATGATATGTGTGAATGTACACCAAATACATTTATACATATAGACGAGTCATTTGCATAAATGTCAGAGACAAAAAGGAGAAGTTCTACTTTGATTTTTTTCTCTCTATCTCTCTAGAAGATTAATCGTTGATTAATAGAACGCGGCGAGCGCCATCGTCGATGAAATGGCATCATCGTTGCTACTACATTTATTCAATGGTAAGTCGACATTCTTTTTCTTTTGTTCTTTAAATACATGTTGTAGACACTAATATAAGAATCTCTCAACTTGAGATTAATCGTTCGATTGTTGTATCAAATTCTCAAGAGAAAAGCCTAACGATAAACATTTTTAATTCCTATGCTGAATATTAATAAATAAAAAAGCACGTAGACATAAATATGTTATATCATACGAAGTATCTGTATTTCTTTTTTTTTTTTCGTTTATCTATTCATTTTGTGGAACCAGTAAGATGAATGTGCTGCTATTCATATATAATTATCTTATGTGAGGACAAAGAAATAGAACATCAAAAGAACATTTCTTTGATCTATTAAATAATGATATATTATCAGTCGAGTAAGCACATATATTTTCGAATTAATATTAAAGAAGTGTTAAATCAACTTTTACCTATTGTATCGTGGTTCATCGAGTTTCTTTTTTTCAAAGGAAATGTAAATAATTTTCTATTTTTAGTCTGTCTTTTAATAACTTTCATCAATTTGGTATTATCACAAACTGATCTATCAAATCATTCTACAAATGAAAGTCCTATTCTTCAATTATCTGTCTATCCAAATGCTGGTACTGCCACTGAAAAAATAGAAGTCCGTTGTGAAATATCTCAACCAACATCAGTATCACCATTATCATCATTGAAATTTGAAAATGTCTTTTTATCCGTTAAAACAGATCATGTAAAACCATCAGGTATTCTTCTTATGTTCGATGATACTACTGATGGATGTCGTACAAATCGAGAGAATATTCATGTTGATTCTTGTAATGCATCACTTATCTTAATTCATATTAGTCATACAATTGTTAATGAAACTCTTGAAAAAATAGATTATGCATGTGTAAAAGGATCAACTGAAGTAATAAGTTCATATCAAATAAGAAGTAAATAGGTTTTTTTTTGTTTAAAAAAATTTTAATTTTCTTTTCATGTAAATTTAGAAGATCAATACGCACGTTATTATGATCCAACATATAGTTCATCATTATCATCATCATCATCTTGTTTGTCACATACTTTTTTTCTTTTATTATTTGTTCTTTTCATAACACGAATAACAACAACAACAAAATTCAAATGCTCATGAAATATTTCATAGATACATGTGTGTGTGTGTCATTCTGTGATAAAGGTCATTTATTTCTTATTTTGTGCATTGAAATCTTCACATGATAACACATACAGATATTTTTGTTTTTTCTTTATGTTTATTTCTACTTTTATATATTATCATCTTAGAAAGTTACTGAATATTATTCATTCCAGAATCTCCTCTGTAAAACACAAAAAAATTTTGTTATTCGTGCATTTTTTTTTTTTTGCAATTGATAGCTGAGAATGCAGATAATATGAACTATTAAGCATATATATGTTTCTTTTTTGTTTTTCTTCCGGTACTTATTGCTTTTTTCTCTTGTGCGCATATATGTGAATGACTGTTTTTTTTTTTTTGGTTTATTTGAAATATATCATCTTTAGCAGATAGACAGAGAACATTTTTGTTCTTTTAGATGGCAATTAGTTATACGTCATTATCTCAACGTGAACATAAT
>CAJNOL010000676.1:0-57756 GCA_905250125.1 Rotaria sordida | reverse complement strand
ATTCTCAAGCATATTTTCTTCATTCTGCAACACGTTCCAACCCTTGTTGTTTTGTTTGTGTCTATCCAGCTTATATAAATGGCAAAAAGAAAACTCGAGCACAAGGTCGACGTGTATGAAAAAACAAAAGCAATTGACAATCCAACAGTCAATGAAATATAAAAATATATTAGGAAATGTTGGTTTAAAAATAATTGTAGAAACGAATTGTTTATATTATCGAGAAGAGTCTCGTAAGCCGTAACATCATGGTCATGCACAATTAAAAAATACGAATGGATCATTAACAAAACGTGATACCAAAATTGAAAACACATAGTGAAATTCAACAACAACAGCAAGACAAGAGGAAGAAATGATAACTATTAGAGAATTACATAAATGTTTTTTTTTTGTTATTTTATTATTTAAAAAGAATAATAAATCTATCCATTTACTTTTATCTTTTGAATTAAATGAGAAAAATAAAAAGGCTAACATTTAAATTCTAGATCTGTGATATTTTTTCTATTCCATTTGTTTTTCCGCGCTTATTGCGCATTGGAAAAATTCGAACAACGATGTTAATCGACGAAAAAAATATTGATGAAATAATAAATACAATACGAAAACTTCACCAAACGACAATTGATCATAGACTAGTGGATTTAACTGAATATTTAACTGAATTTTTTCAATCTATTCAACCACAACAATCAAATTTATTTCGTATGTTAACATGTCTTGTACATGATTATCAAGATTGTGCAGCATTGAAAATTGAATTTCTTCAAGCACAATGTTTCGAAACACTTTGTAAAATATTAAATACTGATGAAGATAATATTATATCAATTTTAGAATTTATTATTGAACTTTTAAATAATTCTGAAAGTGTTCAAGAAAAATTTCTTCATTTTAATGGTTATCAAAAATTTTTTAATTCACTTCGTTATATACATTCACCAACAATGAATTTTATTAATCAATTAATTATTCTTATGATTAAAAAATCAACACTACATAATGAAGAATTACTAACACAGACAATTGATTCATTTGTTATTTTTATTAATCCACATATTGCTATATCACTTATACATTGGATACCATATTTAACAAATGTATCATATCAACAGCATATTATATCTTCAATAGATAAAATTGTATTACGTTCATTACAAAATAAAATGATGGCTTGTTCAAATGGAATTATTCTTGCTTTACTTGAGATATTAAATAATGATGATACGAATTCAAATAAATTAGAAGAAAAAATTTTAATTGATATTTTTTCTTTATTAGAAAATTTATCACAATTTTCAATAAATCCACAAGAAATTCGATATATATGTCAATTATTTTATCAAAATACATCATTTAAAAAAAAATTATTACAATTGTTAATAAAAGCATCTAAAAATGATGATCTAGATGCACAACCAATTTCATCTTATTTCGATTTACAACAAGCAAATAGTGTAAGATGATGAATTTTTTTTTATTTTTATATTTGAAATTTTCGAGAAAATTTATTTATTTCAGGGAATTATTTTACCTGTTATCCGTCGATGGCCACCATTATCAACATCATCAACATCTCATCATTTTTCATTTCATTGTTGGTTAAAACTTAATCATGAAATTCAATCATATCCATATGAAGGACGTCGTCAAATCTATTCATTCTATTCTAATTCAATGGGTTTAGAATCATTTATACGTGATTCATCATTATTTATATCAATAACTGATCATCGTGAATTTGTTTATATTGAAATAAATGATTGTACCGATTTAATTGATGGTTATTGGCATTCTTTAACAATTGTTCATAAAGCACAACGACCATCTTTATTTGGTTCCGCATTTCAAACAACACAAACATGTCATTTAACTATTTATATTGATGGTTTATTAAGAAAAGAAATCAAAGATTTTAAATATGTATCAATTATAAATGATCCAATTATTTCAGCTTCAATTGGTTCACCAAGTCAACGACCAAAATTATCAATGTTAAAAATAAAAAATGAATCATTATCAACAACAATTGTAAAAAAAATTCAACCATTTAAAGGATTACTTTCATCAAAAACGAAAAGTTCAATAACTCGTAAAGAAAATCAAGGATTTTATTCACCAAATGTCATGATAATTGATCCAAATACTCAAGATACATTATTTGGTCAATCAATTTGTTTATATGGGCAATTAGCTTGTGTTTGGATCTTAGCTGAAACATTAGATGAAGTACATGTAAAATATTTACATGCAATGGGTAAAAACTTTTCGAGAATTATAGACTAAATTAGAATATAAAACATAATTTGAAATCTTTGAACAAAGAAAAAAATAATAGACTTCATGAGTATTTAAAATTATAGATTTGACATTTTTCGAAGTTCATGAGTTCTTAGGAGTGTATTTTTTATTGAGGTCCATACGAACCCTGATTGAGAAAATAAATACAACACACGAGGTTGTTACTAGTTTATCCTACACATGTGAAGACATGAATACAAGAAGAACAATTGCGTATGATTGCCTGATGCTATCAATGTATTGTACTCAGTATCTTTAACGCATACCTAAAACAACATGGTTTGATTAAATGTTATGAACGCGTAATATAACAGTGAATCTCTGGTAACCCACAAGCGTTGACATATAACGTGGAATGGGTCTATTCACATGAATAATTGTTGGCATAGAGTCCGCACGAATTCCACGTAATCATGTGGGAGTCATTAATGTTGTCTTATAGTAATTTGTGATATGAAGAATAGTATCGTCAAAAGAATTTTGTCTGTTCTAGGTCAATTCAATGATGAGTATACTAAGCATAATATCAGGAACATTTCATGCCAGTTTCGAAATTTTAAAATCCATTTTTTTTGTCTATATCTTTGGCGTCAGAAAAACGAAATTTTTTGACTTTTCAGAAGCTATTAGAATTTCTTTCTCTAATTCAGTATTCGTTTAAAATGATTTTCATATAAAAGTTTCTTTATTAAAGGTAGTGACTTTTGTCGTCAACGTCATTCGTCAATGCATCATGAGGATACTTCAAAATCTTCGATTATATTCGATCTTCTTTCTAATCATTCACTTCTTGCTTACCATCCATTAGCATGTAATGGTCATATATGTATTGATATATCAGGCAGTTCTTCTCAAATAAATAATGGTCGACTTATCAATGGTTTATGTTTACGTCTTCATCCATTTTCTCAATCACTTCTTAATTTAGGTGGTTGTGCAATACTTTATCCACTAATTGAATTATTTCAAGAAAATGATTATGATGATTTCGATAATGTATTTGTATCAAATGAAAATAAAGATTCACAAGAACATCCATCTGATACTAATAAAGAGTTATATTCTAATCCAATTGCATCAATAATTTATCTAATTCGTTCAATTTTATCATCTACATCAACAAATATTTTAATTGAACAAATAACTACACATCATAATATTGAAATATTAGGAGAATATTTAAATCATCTCTCATCATATTTTATTGATAAACAATTATTAATTTCAATTGAACAATTAATTGAATCAAGTTATCTTATTGATTCATCATATTTATTAACAACTCAATTAATTCAATATATTTTATTTAATTTTAATTTTTGGAATAAATCTAAATATAATGTACGAATATTACATTTACAATATATATCAATTATTATTCAATATGATCAAAAATTTGATCGAGAAAAATTTTGTGTACAATTTTTTTTAGATATTATTAAACAACATTTTAAGTAATATGAAAATTTTTATTTACAAAGAAACTACTTGAAGTGATATTTCGCGTTTGAAATGAGATCCCAATCATTACGTAGGACATCTTAAAACTAGAAGAATTCTTCTAATCGTAATAGGTTCTACGTAATGACTGAGATCTTATCTTAAACGTAAGGTATCACTTTGCGTGGTTTCTTCGTTAGTTTAATTCTTTATATTTATTTGTTTGAATTTATTTAGAGACGATACAGATGAACAACAACAATTACGTCATGCTATTTATGGAATAATTCAATATTTTATTGAAAATCATGTTAATAAACAAGATTTAAATGCACTTCTTTCTACTATATCAATATTATCAATATCAAATGATGTTATAACTCATGAATTACTTGATTTTATTCTTTTATTACTTGGTTCATCATCAATATTAACTGAAAAAATCATTGAATTTTTATGTGAACCAAATATGATTGAAGGATTATATTCTCTTTTAGTTTTGACTGATTTATCAAGTGAAACAAAAGAAATTGTTTTGAAAATAATGAAATATTTTATTGAATCAAAATACATATCACAACAAATACGATCTCAATTAAGATTAGAAACAGATCATATTGGATTTGGCGGTATTATTTCTAGAATGGCACGTAGTGAATTAAATCAATCGATTATTCAGGAAATTTTTGATATAATTATTACATCTAGTAAGTTACTATTGAAAAATATAAAGATTAAAATATTTTTTATTTAAGATTCATCAATTGCTATATATCATCTCAATATTGTTTTAACACTTTGTAGTGCTGCATCCTTGAATGTTCGTTGTATAGTCGTACGTAAAGTAAGAAAAACATGAATATTTATCTTTTATTTATTTATTAATATTAGTTTCTTTTTGTTTGTAGCTAGTGACATATTTTATCAGTAATCCATCTGCATGTCATTCGTATGCTAAATGTCATGGATGGCAAGAAACATTAGCTCATTTTTTTGTTAAAACACGTCGTTCCAGCTTAGTAAATTTGTTACCTAATGGAACTGTTACTCATGATGTTTTGTCAACATACAAAAACGATCAAAATCTTAATTCAAGTCAAGGAAGTTCTGATCATATGAATATAACTGATAATAATCTGCATTTAGAATCAACAATGATCTCTAACATTGTACCAAGTTCAGATGATCTATTACAAGAAACACATGATCAAAAACTTGATTTATCATTCATGGATAATATAACAACGGATTTCGATTCAAGATTGCCATATACATCTTCAGAAAATTCTTTAGCATCAAGTTATATTGATATATCGGTGAATCTTTTAAGTGATAAAGACGATTTGACCACTGATTTTCGCCGATATTCAAATGAAACAATAATGACAGCACCACAATCAAATTCTGCTAGTAAAGAAGATCTCCTTTCATTATTTAAAACAGAAGTTTCAAATGACAATCTTATGGAAATGGTTAGAAAGAACAGTGATCTATCATCATTATTATCACAAACAACTATTCATACAAGTAGGACAAAATTTCATAATGATAAAATAGAAAATGACGAGTATAGACAATTTGATTCTACACTTAGACAGTTTTAAGATTGGCTCATTTTTCAGGTTTATAGCAAAATTAAAAATTGTAGACTGACTTATTCCACGATTAAAAAGTAAAGCGAGTGACTAATTATAGATGATACAGAATGAATTCTATTTACTCGCTGTGTAATCTGATTATACTCATTAACAAGCGCTTTTTACAAAATGAACAATCTAAATACTATGAATATATTTTTATTCTTTAAGGTATAAACAATACTCAAGATTCAACAACTTATATTCGATCGTCTATCACTACTGATGATGATGATGATGATGATGATGATGGTGATGATAATATTCTTGAAGAAATGTGTGAAACATTAATCTTAGTAGTTGTTATGATTCTATGGAAAGGAATTGTCGATTGTGATGATGCCTCTTGGATAGTTAGTTATCTCTGTGATCCATTTTTTTGTTATTATAATCTTTTATTTCTTTTTTTTAGATTCGTGGTCAAATTTTTTCAGCACTTCGTCATCTTCATCGTGAACATGATTTGTATTTACCATTAGATTATATCGAACGACGTATCTTGGAATTAAGTATGGAAGCATGTTTAAATGATATTAAATTAGATGGAGGTATGAAAATTTTGTCTTAATACTCTATTCAATCTTTTGTTTTTACTAAAAAAAAATAAAGTAAAGCATGTTTATGACCGTCTTGGTCGACGGCGTATTAGTTTCAGTAGTATACGTAAGTAATATATATATATATATATATATCAAAATATTGTCAGCGTTAATTACTGAATGTTGTTATTTTTCTTTTTATTTTGATTTTTCAATAAAAACTAAAAATAATTTTTTTCCTAGGTAAAAAAAACAGCAACTTTTGAAAACAATTGTCATGAATTAATAAAACTTGTTAATGATTATCTTTCACAATCAACAGATAACAGTGCACGAATAACCGAAAATCTTGTTAATGGTAAATCTTATTTAATAATAATATAAATCAACCTTTTCATTTATTTTTCTTTAAAAGGAATTATTCCAATACTTGATACAATGCTTTTATATACAAAGACTGATACTGGTAGTGAATCGATGTTCGTATATGGTTCATCTGATGAACATTGGTCAGAAACATCTTTCACTGGTCTTAATATTCTTCTTATTCTTCTTGCTCATTCAAATATATCATTTTGTGAACAAGCATCTATTCGTATTCATTCATTATTAAATTGTCGTCCATTGAGTGGACGAGAAGAAGCAGCTTATCTTTTATCAAATGTTAATAATATACTTTCATCTATTTCAAATATTGATGATTCTAAATATTGTACACATTTATTATCATTAATGAAAATAATTATTGATGAATCTTTTGATTTATTACAAATGAATGTATGCATTCCAGACATTTCAGTATATAAAGCAAAAGTAATAACAATAGATGATTTACGTCAATATATTTCATCAACAAATCGTGAAGATTGGCAAATTTTTATTGAAAAAATTACTGAACCATATGCTGATCATTATCGATCAATGACTATAAGACCATTTCAAATGAATATGAAAATTTGGTGGAATAACTGTCATGAAATGATGAATATTGGTATACATAAACGTAATCGACAAATTGAAGTAGAAAAATTAAAATTTCAAGTAAAAATAAATATAATTATTTGAAACTGAAAAGATTATATGTTTTCTTTTTTGTAGAATCATATTGCTCAACCATGGTATCAACGTAGTCGTTTGGATTATCAACGTACAATAAAATTAAATGAACAACATCGTATTTATCAAATCTATATTGATTATGAATGGAAAAATCGAAAGAAATATTTATATGGTGAACGTGGTTTATATTTAAATGATAAAAATATAAAAGAACATCATTGGATGTTATCTAATCGAGAAAATATTCATCGAATGAGATGTGAACTTATTGAAAATGATTATTTTAATTTACATGAAGAATCAAGTCGTCTGCGTGATAATATACGTATTGATACAACTGTTCAAACTGATCAAAATAAATCGAACAAAATTTTTAAAAATGAACAAAAAGGAAATTTGATTGATGAACATAAACTTTTAGATATTTTTAATGAAAATAAATCATTTGGTTTTGAAAAAAAAGCAAATATGTAAGTTAAAAAAAAAAATTAAACCATTTCAATTTATATGATTTTGTTTTTAATAGTCTTATTGGAACAAAATGTTCATTAATAACTTTAACATCAATAGCAGATGGAGAATTTATAATAACAGATAAATATATTTATTTTTTTGATTTATCAAGATTAAAACCTTGTCAAAATAATTTTAAATATCCATTATTATGGTTACATGATATACATTTACGTCGATATAATTTACGTCCAACAGCCATAGAATTTTTTCTTATTAATCAAACAAATTTTCTTTTAAATTTTGATAAAAATCCTCCAAGTGTTGACAAAAAAATACGTCGTCAAATTTTTCAAAAACTCATATTATTAAAATTACCATCAATAAAAAGTATTTTTTCAAGTGTAGTAACAACACTAACACCACAAGAAATTCTTAAAGAATCAAAAATAACTCAAAAATGGATTAATCGTGAAATATCAAATTTTGATTATTTAATGATGTTAAATACGATTGCTGGACGAACTTATAATGATCTTAATCAATATCCAATATTTCCATGGGTATTAAAAGATTATACATCTCAAGTATTAGATATTCATGATCCACATGTTTTTCGAGATTTTTCAAAACCAATTGGAATTCAAAATCCAAAACATATTGATGAAGTTAAATTAAAGTAAGTTTTCCTAGTAGGAAGATTAATGTCATAGATTCAAAAACGTGGAGATTGCAAAAAAAAACGATAGATGTGCAATGTACTAGCAATTCTCTTCTATCATCTCGTATTTTGTAGATAATTGACAGTATTATTGATTAAGAAAAAATATCTTTACTAATTTTAAATAGATATGAATCATTTGATGACCCAAGTGGTTTAATAAAAAAATTTCATTATGGCACCCTTTATTCAAATGCAGCAACTGTTATGCATTATCTTATTCGTACGGAACCATTTACTACTTTACATATTCAATTACAAAGTGGAAAGTATGTAAATAGAATATTCTTATGAATCAAAATATTTAATAAAACTCTATTTAGATTTGACATAGCAGATCGACAATTTCATTCATTTCAATCAGCATGGACAAATATAATGGATTCACCAAATGATGGAAAAGAATTAATACCTGAATTTTTCTATCTACCAGAATTCCTTGTGAATTCAAATAGATTTGATTTAGGAAAACTTCAATCTAATGATCAACATTTAAATGATGTTCAATTACCACCATGGGCTCATGATTCACCAGAAGAATTTATTCATTTACATCGTTTAGCACTTGAATCAGATTATGTTTCAGCACATCTTCATGAATGGATTGATCTTATTTTTGGTTATAAACAAAATGGACAAGCAGCAATTGATGCACTTAATGTATTTATGTATTATTCATATGACAAAGTTGGTAATACTAATACTATTGATGATTCTATAACACGTGAAGCAATTGATGGTATGATACAAAATTTTGGACGAATTCCATATCAACTACTTACTGAACCACATCCACAACGACAAACACGTGAACAAGCAACATTTCAAATTGATATACAAGGACGTCCTTTGAATATATTTCAAAATTTACGTCATATAAAAGTATATTTTATTGAAATAATATCTGCAAATAATCAAATATTGAATTCAATAATATTTATTTCTATTCCAAAAAATCAAATTCGATCATTTATACAACAAGGTACACCTGATACACTTGTTACTATTAATATCAATGGGATTGTTGGAAATAATGGTTAGTTAATTCTATTATTTTTTTAAAAGAAAATTTTCTATTTGAAATAAAATAGGTTGGCATTCATATGATAAATCATCAGATAATCTTTTTACATTTGAACAAGATTTAACATTACAATCTGAAAAGTAAATATATGTTTAAGTAATCATTTTCAAATGTTATTTTGTTTTTTTTTATTTTCTTAGAAATCGACTTACTACTGTTGTACCATTTTCATCTTCAATCAATATAACTTCACGTCTTTTTGCTCTTTCTCATGATGGTAAATTTATATTCAGTGGTGGTCATTGGGATTGGTCTTTATGTATTTATTCTTTGACTAAATCGAAAACAATTAGTTCAATTATTTATCATACAGATATAATAACATGTTTAGCATTAGATTCAACAGGATATATTCTTGTTACTGGTTCACGAGATACAACTTGTGTTATTTGGTATTTATCATTGAATGATAATCGACATCATATAAATATAAATGATCAAGATCTAACATCAATTATTACACCAACAATGATACTCAATGGACATACTGCTGAAATAACATGTGTTTGTGTTTCATCTGAACTTGATCTTGTTGTTTCAGGTTCATTAGATGGTACTTGTAATATTTATACAATTGAACATGGAATTTATGTACGTACATTACGACCAACTGATGCTAATAATGATCCAGTTGTTAATTTAAAATTATCTGATGAACGACATATTCTTGTACAAACAACAAATGAAGATACACATTTATTTTTATATTCAATTAATGGTTATCTTATTCGTACAAGAAAATTTGAATATCATATTGTTGATATGCTTTTAAGTGATCAATATATTATACTTGCTGTTAATGATCATTCAACTTCCAAAGAAAAAACAGACTCAACATCATCAAATATAGCAAGAATTATCATTAAAGATATGTTTGAGTAAGGATTTTTTAAAATACAGTATATTGAATATGTATAATTTGATTATTCTAATTAAAGAATGACTACAATTCAAGCCACTCGTCTTCGAATACAAATCAATTGTATTTATTTAACAAAAGATTCAAGTCATTTACTTGTTTCTGCTAAAGATGGAAAATTATTTGTATTAACACCTGAAAAAAGTAATACTAAGAAGTTCATGAAAAAAAATTAGAAATAACCGAACAATTTATTTTTATTTATTGTTTTGAAAGAAAAAAAAATACCTATTTTTTATTGACCGTTATTATTATTGTTCTTTTTGTTTCATATGTCAGATTCAGTAATGTCTTATCTCGTCACCGTGAACTCACTTTATTTTCTAACTCAAATATGTGCTCTTGTTTTTTATTTATCGTTTCCATGCATCTTCTTCTTCTTCTTCTCGATGTTGACTCAATTGTTTAATTATTATTATTAATGCTTTCTTTTTGTCCTCATGTTTTGTGATAGTTATTGTTGTTTTTTTTGGTTTTATGTCCGGTTCGTTAATATAATTCTTTTAATTGTTTTTTAATCATTATATATTTGTGCACATTATCCATTTTACTATACACATTAGTCCAAAAAATGAGTGAATCATAAAGAAATGTATTTATATTTTCTATTTAAAATATAAATTAAAAAAAGACATCAACAGTGATAATTAAAATTCTTATTAATAAAGAAAAAAACCAGTACCTTTATGTATGTGAATCAAAGAATGCAATACTTAATTTAATTGATTTCATTCTATTGATATCATTCTAACTTGTTTTTCTTTAACAAATATATTTACAAAATAATCATTTCATACTAGCAAGAAAATATCTTATCGTGTCAAATCGCAATATGGACCGAAAAAATGCTTTGTTTTCATCAAGTGTAATTTTATCTCATATATGTAAGACACTAAAATGTTTCATAGTGTTGTCTATACTATTCAACGATCAAATTTGAATCAGAAAAAAACTTATCTTGGTGAAGTTTGATTTACATCAAATTAGTAACATAATCCCATGTTGTACATTTGTTTGCACTACCATCAGTAAACAACGGTACCCATAAGTATTGACAGTATACTGTCAGTAGATTGGCGGTTAGAGAATAACTATCGGTATACGACGAGAGAATGGTGGTTAGAAGATAGCCGATTGTTCAAGTGTCAAACTGCCGGTTGATTGTCAATATATTGCTAGTTAAACGTCGGCATAGCACACATTATATTCAAGGATCTGCCGACAGTTAACCGGCGGCTTTTGTCCAGTTTCAATCACATGAGATAGTAATAGAATTTTTGGATTGTTTATATATTGAAAAGAATCATCTGTTTGAACAATGACAATCATAAATTACAATATTTCACAGCCACGTAGGTTGACACCTAATATGAATACACCACAAAAAAACAATAATCACTACAAACGATTACCAACTAATGAGATTATAAGAATATACATTTGATCAACAAAAAAAATTCAAATATGATGAGTGAAACAAAAAGTAAATCAATGCTTTTGTTATTTTTTGTCGTACACTCACATTGAATTTGCCATTATCTTTGTTATTGAATATTGACTATACCTATTCTTCTTTTGGATATTTTTTCTGTATTAAAACTCAATGTAAAAGATTCTGTTATTATTTATTCTTCATCCAAAATGTCTTTGGCTGGTTTTTTTGTAGAAAAATGCCTATTTTTTTCTTCTTTGTTTTGTACACTTAATTAATGAACCGCTATTTGATAGAAAACAAGGGAGAATGGTGAAAAATATCTGCCTTACATCAATCATTCATTGTACACCGTAAAGTGGAGGGAAACGTTTGTAAAAGATACTTCATTTATAATAATTGTTTGCTGATCATCGAAAGTAATTGGCCTTTTGATACAGAATTATAAAAGTTTACTAAACCTGTAATTAAATATAATGAGTCAGTTTAGACGCAGTAACTATCGCGATTAAGTGAAGTAAAATGAAATATCACGACTGATACTGGGCAAGAGGAGATTATTAGAAGGCAAAATACCATTTGTTTTTCTTTAATATTTCGAATTCTTGGTCGAACAATCTTTAACAACGAAATTTTTAAAAATAAAACGTCTATGATCACAAAACACAAGATAGATTGACCGACCTGGTGAAATGAATTTATTCAATTGCTTTATGTAGATCTCAAATAAAAAACCTCATTTTGAACAAAATATCAATGTCTTGTATTCAAAAAGCTTTATTAAACATTTTGTACAGGAAACATTTCCTTGCATGCTACCATGTTGGTGTATAGTTTTCATAATGATCATTGAGTTTATTGATAATTTTCAATTCTTCTTTGTTTTTAGTACATTTTTCTACGGCAAAATTTAATAAATTATTGTTGTAATTGACCATTATCGTTAAATTCGGGTACGATTTCGTTGAGTAAATGTGAACAGATGAAAGAGCAAACAGGAGTATTCGTATTTTCACTTGATATCAAATCGAATTACGAATGCTCATCGGTGTTATCGTTGCTTTCGCTACTTGAATATCTTATGCAAGATGTTTAAAGAGCAAGAGAGCGTCCGAAAAAGTACCTTTTACGCTCTTATGTATTGCTGGATAGTCATCATCCGATGATAATATGTGCGAAGAGATGATATAGATCGAATGAAGTTGTAGAAATTCATGAAGCTGAAAGATAAACTCATGAATTAATAAAATTCTGAAATAATGAGAAAAATCCACTCACTATTGGCTGTTCAGATAAAATCAATACATTTTTCGACATCATCAAATGTTTGAATAGCATGAGTTGCATGATCGAATGTTTCGTATCGATGCCACTTTCTTTAATTCAAACGACAATGAAGTCATCATCACTGAGACCATATGATTGCTGAGAGGACATGTTTCTTGGCGTGACTAATCTTTATCTTTATAAAGAAGCCTTTTCTTACTTTACGCATACAACGACGAGAACGAGAAGAATATTTGTATTTCTCTCCTTTTTTTTGCACCATTGTATGATTGTCAGAAGACTGTTTCAGTCGACAACGGATTGCATTTATGTACATAGTAAACAGTCGAATCGTTTATAGAGAATCAACGTTTTGGTTCTCTCTGAATAATCTGCATTATTTGTCAAAATAAATTCATCTTTCGTTGCACTTCACTCAACGTCGTAACAGAACAAATCGCAGATTTTCCTGAACTTTGTCCAAAAAGTGCTTTTTCTTCGTTACAGTTGCCGAATGTTTCACATAACAACAATACAACCAATATTTTTTATAAACAGAACAAAACTAAATTACTGCACTAAATATCTAGTTTCTGTTCAAAATGATCTTTTTCTTTGATCGAAAATCGTAGCTTTATTTCAATCTATTTAATACAGCGGCCGATACTTCTCTTTGAAGTGATCACAGTGCGGTTATTAGCAAACCATACTGTGCCATAATTAAGTGCTTATTTTGTTACTTCACTATATTGTGTCGGTTTGATAATTAGCGCCATGATTCTATTATAAATAAGTATCCAACTCGCTCTCAAAGCGAGAACAGATCTACTTTGATTTCTACCTTCAATGGTCATCGTCATTAGATCATTACAGGAACGTGTAAGCCCTGTTACAATGTCAAATGTGGCAAGAATTGATAGATTATGATACGTAGTTCAATAGAATTCATTATTCACGCTGCACTGAGTACGACAGAAAAATGAATGGCAAACGCCAAAACTGGAGGCGTTGTTTGATAATCTCATCGAAATGATCAGAGGAAAGAAACAATAATCTCGAAAATGTAGTTGTTTCCAATTTCAATCATTCGGTATAGCGTTATGTTGCTTGTTGCTAACGATGAAAATATTAGAAATTAACAAGAATATTGATGTATGTGTGGGGTGCAAACCTCGGTGAGGATTCAGTATATGTGTGAGTGTCAGATATATATATGGGATGTGTGTGTAGGTATTGATGTGAGTATTCATTTGCGCTCACACACACCTATATACGCAGTCAGCCACACGCACATCTTTTCGACTTGACGTGACAGTTCTGTTTCTGCTTAATATTGATCGCAGAACTCCTTTTCGTCATGCAAACTGTCAGTCAAACTTCATTTCTCAACATGACTTTATCTGGGTCAATCTTTCAGAGTCGATTAGTGGTTGGCCAGATGGTACTTTGATTCAGCTTCGGTTTATTGATCATGACATATAGAGACTCATGCGTCATAAAATGATACCATCTTGTATCTCGTGTACAAGACAAAGTTTTCAAGAAATCTTAAAATTTTGTAGGTTGACTTATCTTCTAACTATAGCATGCCAGCGAATAATTAACGGGCGGTGCATAATATACAGATCAAGATGTTTCCCTCTTTTTATGATACTTCCCGACGCATTAGAGACTTCGTTTTAGGCTCATTCGATAGAGAATTTTCTGCTCTATAAAACTACTGTCTTTGTTGTTCAAATAGCTTTTTTTTTATTGGTGCAAAGCTTAAGAGATGAGCATCTATTCAATAGCCTAACTAGAATTCCGATTTTCTGTAGGCATCTATTGATTTGTGTAAGCCTTCGCTCATCAGGGTCGATGCTAACAGAAAAGTACTTTGGCATCAATGGATATATCCTGTTTGTTCGTCTAGATAAGGCAAGCGATGCTTACGACTATTCAGGACTATATTGCATTGCTCTACTTAAACTGCAAGATAGCAATAGACTCTGTGTGACAGATACAACTTTTGTTAATTATCCTTAACGGATGACAGCATTTTTAAACGAACCATTTACCTTTCGAAATTTCATCGACCATTGATCATCACGCTGATAGTTTCGACAAAATACATTGCCAAAGTCGATTTGATGAAAAGTATGTGGTGTAGGAACAAATAACCTATCGATAGTATCATAGACGATTAAAAAAGTTCGGCTCTCTTGCACATTCAATACATAATTCTGACAAACATCTTGGTTATCAAATGTTTGAACATTATTGACAATATTTCAGAGTTGGGAAACTAGGATTCTGCAGTAATTATCGTCTCCAATGTCTGCGTTAAGTAACTCAATGATAAAGTGCTCACTCTGATCTGAGAAAACATTCATATTTCCTCTTAAAGTAGCAGCGGACGGTATTTGAATGACTGAAGAGAAATTCTAATGCTGATGTATCATAGTGCGATTTAATGTTCGTGCTATCGCAAAAACGCTGTCTTGTTCACGTCGAGATAGAGATTTTAGCAACTTCTCTTCTGTATATTTATCAATCCAAAAGTGACTATGTTTCTTTCCTCAGCTTTTTCCATCTGACTCTGTTACCAATTAAAAAGCTGCATCTATAGAATAGTTGTCTTCTTGACGAAATAGACATAATAATAGCATTAATTATCAACGTACAATGTGTTCTTATTTTTACTTCATATATGAAGAACTCGCTGAGTGGATTCCAATTTTAAATTTCAAATCTTCAAAACTTAAACAAAAAATAATAATAGACGGGAAATTTGAATTCAAAGTCAAACTTTGATTTAATTAGTTATTATTTTATCAATAAAGATTAATATTTTTCATTAAACTTGGCATAGCATAAATTAAGTGTCGCTCTACGTATGTGTGCCACGAGACTGTGATCAATTGCCTTTGCATTGTATGTGGTTGATGTGACACATCCGAGCAGTCCGATGAAAAAAATTAGTGCAAAAGAGCGTTTCAAAGCCAATATTTAGAAAGAAAGCTATTTTTACGTTTAAATGCATTATTTTTATTCTTAAAGCATTTAAACTCAACCTTTTTTCATTTACAACACGTTTTTTTTAAATTTAAAACACCATTAAAACGCACCACCTGAACCTACTCGTGAGAGAACACGTTTTTTCTCTCTCCAGTCAATGCTATTTATAACGTCGTTAGGATGAGGGTGCATTTTATGCGTTTAACACATTTATTTGTCATGCATTTAAATGCGTTTTTAAATGTTCTTCCACTGAAAGTAATGAATTGCTTAGAAACGCGTTGGAGCGCAGTGTTGGTATTGTGTTATTTTTGAAGAAAATGAGTTATTTTACAAACAAATTAAATAAATATTTGAATTCACATTTTGAGTGACAACGCCTTTTTTAAGAAATAAAAATTTGCTAACATAAGGACAAACTTTTTATGACACAACATTTAAAAATATATGGCTTAAATAGAGCTGTTCTCGAGATAAACATGGTTATAGCACATCCAAATGTATTTGAATACTGAGAAAGAAAGAAAGAAAGAAATAGTTGTATAACGAACACATCAGATGCAAATGAATAAAACAAGTTTATTTTAATTGAAAAAGTCTCCGAAGCCAGTTGGAAAGTTATAGATAATGTGATACCGAGGTCGGAACCGTGTTAAACTTTTTCCATGTGACGATTAGTCATATAGTACTTTTTAGAAGTCTTAAAAGAATTTCTAATGATCCATAGTTCGAGTATTACATTTATGATATTTTCAATTCATTGAAAGAGATTATTTTTGAAGAGAAAATGTACAGTGCATGCTTCTTGACTTCCATCATAATGCTTTAGTCAAATTTTATCTCAGCTTCTATTTTATCATGACTCACTTTCAATGGTAGAGTCATGGAGCAGCAAGCTTAACCTTCCTCTCCCCAGCGAGATTTTTGAAATATATGTTTTTTCTTCAAAGGTCTCACTAATGGGAGCTCAAAGATCCGTAGGCGGACTGAGCACCACCCTAGTTCAAAGTTTTGACTCCGCTACTGCTCACTTCTTGTATAGAACACTGAAGAATGTTAGTTGTTTTGCTCTAAATAAAAGCTCAAATATTATTATAATCTATTCATTCGATGAATAACGTTCTTTAATATACAAAGTTTTTCGTTCTTTCCAAATACAATTTTACGAGTAATACGGCTAATAACCATCTGTCATCTATATTTTTCCGTTTTTGCTTTTTAATATCTCTTCGTGTGTTCTCTTTCTTCAACAATCAAATTGATGCATTGTGAAAATATCATCTATTTCTCTTTTCTTTTTATATCTCTTACCTCTAATTGACGAACTTACAGTGTTGTAACGAATTTGAGTCGAATAAAACAGGCATATTCAATATTTTCTTTTGCCAAATATTTTTACTTGTAAATTGAAAAGTTCTTTTGAATGAATATCAGTTGTGCTTTCGTAATCTTCAAAACTATCTATCTGAGAGAAGACAACCGCACAGATAAACGATATATAAGCATATATATATCAGAAATATTGAGTATTACATAAGGAAAAATTCAGATGTATGAATAGAAAACAAAACGAACACTGATAAAAAATTTATCTAGTGGAGATACTTTGCATGTCAATGTGCATCTTAAGTTAGAAATATGAGATCATATATCCTTTGCTGAGAAACCGACGTATCCAAACAAACAAACAAGAGAGTATACTTGAGTTTCTCTTCCACAATCATCTTCGAATTATCTGATTTCGTTGACATCTATGCTCTGATCTATAAAGTGATTATATGGATTGCTCCGATTCATATTTTAGGAAATAATCAAGAGTCATATTTTCCTTTGTTTTCTTGAGAAAGTCTTTTTCTACCCGTTTATTAACATTATTTATTTTATCATAAATTCATCATTCTATCGTAGGTTTCCTAGAAACTTCTTTGCTGAAAATTCTAAAGACTGCGAGAAAGATATATATGGTAGTTAGTATTGTAAAAGTCGAAGTATAGTTGACGCACTCAAATGTAGTGGCAGTACCTCACAGGGCAGATGGAAGCTGAGCTCCCCTGAAGCTGCCTAACACCTCTCCTTTGCGTAAAAATTTTACAAGTTGTTGCTAATGATGATTCCAAAGGAAGTCTAAGAGACTTAGCTGGCTTGGCTAAAAATTCTGGTGTTGCTACTACTCAAATGGTCTATTAGCGTCTAAAAAAGGTTAAGTATAAATCAATGGAAGGAACATCTTAATGCCAGCTTTCGACTTTTGCAATACTGACTGCGATATATCTTTGTCAAAATTTTCAGAATTTTCATCAAAGAAGTCCCTAAGAAATGGACAATCGAATGGTGTAAATACTATGAAATAATTAATACAGATCAACGAATGAAAAAAGACTCTTGTAGGAAAAAACTATATCTTTAGCGAAAAAAACTCATTCCAAAGCGTTCGGATAGATGTGTTTAAAGTCTGGCGAAAACATGCGATTTGACAAAAAAAAACGCGTTCGAACTCTGGTTTTTCCAAATTGTTTTTCCATTTGAAGAACGAGTAAAAAAGGATAGCTATTTGTTACTGAATGATTAGCCAAAAATTGTTATTACTGTTAAGATCAATAATATATATAGAGGTCACGTAGGTAAAGTTAGAACCAGATTCAACTTTTTCCTCTATCGATTCACCCTACGATTTGTATTACGTAGTTTTCCATGTATTTTTTCAATTGCAGAGTTTCATTCTTTATCGAATGACAATATTGTCAGTAAGGTATATCGAGCAAAAAGAGGTAGTTTGGCCTCAAATACTGGATTTCTGACTCTATTTTGACAGTAATCTCTGTCCCCGTTCACTCTACGACTTGTATTGACTCTTTGTGTAGATATATGGCATACAGAATTTTGTTCTCTATCGATTCCTGCTATATTTGTTAGGAGTCATCAAGCAAAAATCTAAATATTTGCTACGAGTACCTTTCGAAGTAGGTCATCGTGGAAGTTTATAGTGAAAACTACTATTGGTTGATATATACTACTATTTCGATCCATTATACCATTAATAGTATTGGGATTTGTGTCGCATGCTTTTTTGTTGAACGTCAGTAGTTCGGGCAAAACAAATCAATTTTTAGTGATAAAGTGGAGTTTTTTAATATAAGGAGGCTGATATTTTCTTGTACGAAGTTTTCTACTCGTTAGTGCGCGACTTTCACTATCTTCCATCTAACTTCTGTTTCCTCTACTGGCCATTTCATCACTTCTCTCCGAATTTCCGTTTTTAAGACTACAAAAGGGTGTGATTGTGAATGTTGATGTGGCTATGTTTGTGGGTATGAATGAATACTCTAATTGATATCTCCATTCACAGCCAGCTACCTCAGCTACACCTGCACCCACACGCATTTTCATGCTTGTCATTCACATCCTTATCCATACCCACATTTCATACAGGCACCTATATTCATATATCTCCCTCACATCCTCGTCCTCACCGGCATTCATACACCGCACTCATAATAATAAACTCTATTTCCTAGAAACATAGAATAATCTACCTCTAACCTTAGAATAACAAACCTTCGTCCAAAAAAAATGTAGAGTAACATACCCTTGCGCATAAAATAATACATTTTTCTCGTTGAATCCTAGTACACTAAATTGTATTGTAATTATCATAAACCCTTTTCATTTTCATATACACTTGTTTTCATAAACTCTTTGGTCCATAAATCCTTATAGGGCTTAAGGCATGAGGTTTGAATGCCTTCTGATGTAATTTTTTAGTGTCCATTATAGAATTTCGTCTTTGTCGTAAATTTCTCAGATATGCTAATCCGAAAGGAAATTCAAGATTATTCTAGTATTATTTCAAGAATCAATGCAAACAGAGTTCGACAGATTTCCATTAACAACAAAAAGAAGCATCTTTATATAATCTGTTTTTTACAAAAAATACTAATGCACAAATGATTAAGATTACCACTGATATCCAATACATTAGCACTACGGCATCAATCGATTGTTGAACATGTGATATGCAGTATGTGGTACTATCACTAGAGTCAGTACTTTGTCGTAATTTTGCAGTCTTGTCTATCGAAGTCAATGTTCCACCATACATATACCATGGAACAAAGAAAGCGTAAAAGATACAGCCACCTATCAAAGCGACAATTGTCAACGTCTTGCCTGCATTGTCTTTTAAATGAAGAACACCAGCAATAAAAAACAAGAATGATGCAACGATACCAAGAACGCCAGACACGATATTAAAAGTCGGCATCATTCGATTGGCCGGACACTGATTGATGTATAAGCCACCAACAATGATTTGAGCCAACGAGATTGGTAAGCCGCATAAGCTGACCACAGTGAGAACTACACCAATTCGAATAGATTTCGTATCGGTCATTTTGCATCTGTACTAATAGAGAGTGCTTTAATGTAGTCGAATGATCCAATAGTTTATTGTTTGCTTAAAATTTTGAAGAGTGCTGAAACGTCAAATATATAGTAGCAGGTATTGATTATGCAAAGTAACTTCGTTAACGATCTGAATACATTATGAGTCAAATAATCATAGCTTGTGTATCGTAATAGGTTTCTATTGATGCTGTTGCGATGGAAAGTAAGAGAACAAAAAATTCTGTCGTTGAGGAAGAAACAAGCAGTTACGGTCGTAAATGGATATTGTACCTCTATATAACGAACCGTTAGTATAAGACAGATATGTTGGGAACTCTTGTTTATTGTTTTGTTTTTGTCTAGAGTGGAAACGTCGAAATATCTTTACAAAATATCCGTGTTGAAATTTATACTATTGTCAATAAACCTCAATATAAAAAAAACGAAAAATGATTTGTCTTTCTTTATACATCTCAAGTAATCATAACGTGCACAAGGCAACGACAGTAAATAAGGCAAAAAGAAATCAAAAGCAAGTGCAAACCGTGCAGAGAATGAAACAAAAGAAGTTGAAAGTGTTGTATTAATGTATTCTGTACACAACATCACGCCATGAAAAGCGTCTTTTTCTCAATCCCTCTGCTAGAATGTGTTATGAGATTTCAAAGTACATATTACAAAAATGAATCACATCTGCTGAACTTGAAATCTAAATTCAGTAAATATGAACGTCTGAATTTCAGAAGTCCAACTATTCAGTCCAAATATTCACACTTTCACAAAAATACACCCAAAATAATTGTCGCTGAAATTGCCACGAAAACGTATTCACAAAGCATCTTTCTTACTGATGGCTCACATTACTACTTAGTTGTGTATAAATAATTGAGTATTAATTAATTCATTAGCTATTAAATAATAAAGTGATGTCAACAGCTTAAGAGCCACAATTGACAAACTCCTATTATTGTTAGCCATAAAACATGGACTGAAATTTATTATTAAAATATCACAAAGAAAAGTGAAGTCAAAATTTTGAGTTTACACAAATTCGAGTTCACCTGACGCATATTATATTTTTATATAGTAGTTGTTGTTTTCTTCTAATTTATTATAAAATATAATTGAGTAATGTTATAACAACACTCAAATTATTTGATTATAAAGAAAGACTACCCGTAATTTGTTGATATGTAGGTTTCTGTTGTAATTATATATTCTTGTCCTTGAAATCTAAATATAGCAGCATAATCAGAATAAAATACTTCACTTTTACCTGTTTAAAAAACAATCATATCGAATCGATAAATCAGATTACATTTCAGCACATCTTCATGAATGGATTGATCTTATTTTTGGTTATAAACAAAATGGACAAGCAGCTATTGATGCACTTAATGTATTTATGTATTATTCATATGACAAAGTTGGTAATGCTAATACTATTGATGATTCTATAACACGTGAAGCAATTGATGGTATGATACAAAATTTTGGACGAATTCCATATCAACTACTTACTGAACCACATCCACAACGACAAACACGTGAACAAGCAATATTTCAAATTGATATACAAGGACGTCCTTTGAATATATTTCAAAATTTACGTCATATAAAAGTATATTTTATTGAAATAATATCTGCAAATAATCAAATATTGAATTCAATAATATTTATTTCTATTCCAAAAAATCAAATTCGATCATTTATACAACAAGGTACACCTGATACACTTGTTACTATTAATATCAATGGGATTGTTGGAAATAATGGTTAGTTAATTCTATTATTTTTCTAAAAGAAAATTTTCTATTTGAAATAAAATAGGTTGGCATTCATATGATAAATCATCAGATAATCTTTTTACATTTGAACAAGATTTAACATTACAATCTGAAAAGTAAATATTTGTTTAAGTAATTATTTTCAAATGTTATTTTGTTTTTTTTTATTTTCTTAGAAATCGACTTACTACTGTTGTACCATTTTCATCTTCAATCAATATAACTTCACGTCTTTTTGCTCTTTCTCATGATGGTAAATTTATATTCAGTGGTGGTCATTGGGATTGGTCTTTATGTATTTATTCTTTGACTAAATCGAAAACAATTAGTTCAATTATTTATCATACAGATATAATAACATGTTTAGCATTAGATTCAACAGGATATATTCTTGTTACTGGTTCACGAGATACAACTTGTGTTATTTGGTATTTATCATTGAATGATAATCGACATCATATAAATATAAATGATCAAGATCTAACATCAATTATTACACCAACAATGATACTCAATGGACATACTGCTGAAATAACATGTGTTTGTGTTTCATCTGAACTTGATCTTGTTGTTTCAGGTTCATTAGATGGTACTTGTAATATTTATACAATTGAACATGGAATTTATGTACGTACATTACGACCAACTGATGCTAATAATGATCCAGTTGTTAATTTAAAATTATCTGATGAACGACATATTCTTGTACAAACAACAAATGAAGATACACATTTATTTTTATATTCAATTAATGGTTATCTTATTCGTACAAGAAAATTTGAATATCATATTGTTGATATGCTTTTAAGTGATCAATATATTATACTTGCTGTTAATGATCATTCAACTTCCAAAGAAAAAACAGACTCAACATCATCAAATATAGCAAGAATTATCATTAAAGATATGTTTGAGTAAGGATTTTTTAAAATACAGTATATTGAATATGTATAATTTGATTATTCTAATTAAAGAATGACTACAATTCAAGCCACTCGTCTTCGAATACAAATCAATTGTATTTATTTAACAAAAGATTCAAGTCATTTACTTGTTTCTGCTAAAGATGGAAAATTATTTGTATTAACACCTGAAAAAAAAGTAATACTAAAGAGTCCATTAAAAAAATAAAAGAGAAATTTATTTTTATTGACCGTTATTATTGTTATTTTTTTTTATTTAATATGTTAGATTTAGTAATGTCTTATCTCGTCATTGTAAATTCTCTTTATTTCCTAACTTAAATGTCTTCTCTTTTTTATTTATCATTTGCATTTATCTTGTTTTTTTTTTGACTTTGACTCAGTTGTTTGTTTAGTATTTATATGTTGTTTTTCTGTGCTCATGTTATGTGATAGTTATAATTGTTTTCTTTGATTTTATGTTCGGCTTGTTAATATAATTCTTTTAATTGTTTTTTAATCATTATATATTTGTGCACTTTTTAATATGCACATTAGTTCGAAAACGAGTAAACCGTAAAGAAATATATTTAGATATTCTGTTTAAAATATAAATTAAAAAAAAAAGGAATCAATAGTGATAATTAAAATTTCTATTTAGATATGTTCATTAACCATCCAATTAACAACATGAAAGAAAATATTTACCAAAGGATTTGTTTTCCATGAGAGTCAATTATATGAGAATTGTCATCATTAAAATAAATCATATTATGATGATAGAAATCAATATTTTATTTTTCTTGATAGTTCTACAAAACTATAGATCCTCAGAATTCTGTACTATTTTCTGTTTGTCTTGTATTTGTTATCAACTTTTCATTTATGTCTGACATAGTTAATTGTTGTGTATTTTTATGAAGTTCTCGTTGACGATGTCGATCGAAACGAAGAATCATAATAATCACAGATGTCAAACACATCGATATAGACAATAAAAGAATACCAAGAAAAAATGATCCAGTACGATCTTTGAAGACACCTAAAAGAATAGGTCCGACACCACCACCAAGATTACCAATTGAATTAATGAGACCAATAGAACCAGCAGCGGCTGATTCACTTAAAAATAAACTTGGTAATGACCAAAATGCTGGCAAATAAGCTTTAGTACCAATCGATGCAACTGTAAAAAGAATAATCATTGTAAATAGTGGTTGTTGTCGAATTAATGTTAAACCAAGTCCAATTGCACCTATAAGAATAGGTATAGCAGCATGAAAACGTCGTTCTTTAGTTCGATCTGAACTAAATCCAATAACTAATATTCCAATAAGAGCACCAAGTGGTGGAATCATTAATAACCATGTAAGAAGACCATCACTTAGACGATACCAATCATGAAGAATAGTTGGCAAAAAGAGATCGACACCATAATTACCTGTTACAATAAAAAAATAAGCAATAGCAAGAAGAAGTACTTTATTATGACGTAAAGCTTGCAATAATGTTAAATGACCACCAGCTACTTGTTGACGTACTAATTCATGTGATAATTCTGTTTCTAGTACTTGGCATTCTTCTTCACTCAACCAATTCGCATCTTTCGGTCGATCAATCAAAAAAAATAAAACAATAATACCAATTATCACTGCCGGTATACCCCAAATGATATACATCCATTGCCAACCTTTAAGTTTAAATAATGTTCTATAGTAGATACCATTTTCGATAGTACCCATACGAAGAAAATAATAGGATATTTTTGGACTGATGAATTGAGCGATTGGTGCAGCAATAAAAAATAGAGAAAGCGCTCGAGCTCTTGCTTGTGCTGGAAACCAATGAGTTAAATAGACGACAGCACCTGGAAAGAAACCAGCTTCAGCAAGACCAAGTAAAAAACGAATTAAATAAAAATGCCATGGTTGTGTGACAATTGCTGTTAATGAAGCTAAAATACCCCAAGTAATCATAATACGACAAATCCATTTACGCGCACTCCATTTTTCAACTATTAATGTACCAGGAATTTCAAGAAGTAAATAGCCAATAAAAAAGGCTGCCTGACCAAGAGCAAATATAGTTTCTGTTCGATGACGAAATGATGGTAAATCATTGATCATTTTAAGTTTAGCCAATGAAACATTATTTCGATCAACATAAGCAATGATATATGAAAGAAATAGAAGTGGTAATAAACGCCAGTAAGCTTTAATTATGGCAGAGCGAAGTAAAGGCGACATTGAAGGAGATCGCTTTACCTAGTCAAAATTACAATAATAAAAAATTGAAAAAATCAATCACAACACCCTCCTTTATAACTGTTATTGAAAAGGTTATCTTCTAATAAAGAAAAAAAAACATGACCTTTGTGTATGAAAATCATTGAATGCAATCATAATCTATTTGATTTAATCCCATTGATACCATTCAACCTTGTTTTTCGTTAACAAATATATTTACAAAATAATAATTTCATACTAGCAAGAAAATGTCTCATCGTATCAAATCATAACATGGATCGAAAAGATGCTTTACGCTCATTAAATGTAATTTCATTTCATGCTATCTGAGACACTAAAAAGTTTCATGGTGTTGTGTGTATAGTATTAAACGGTCAAATTTGAATAAGAAAATAACTTGTCAGGATGAATTTTAACTTATACTAAATTACTGATATAAAATTAATTGAATTTTGAGATTGTTTATATATATTGAGAAGAATCATCTATTTGAATATTGACAATCATAAATTACAATATGTCACAGCGACTTAGGTTGAGGTTTAATGTGAATACACCAAAAATAAAAACAACAATCATCAGAAGAGATTACCCAGTAATGAGATTATAAGAATATAAATTAAATCAAAAAACAAAAAAAAAAAATAAAGCTCCCTTGGAATGAGTGAAACAAAAAATATACCAATAAAAAAAACAAGCTCGATGATATATATCGAAGAAATAAGTGATCAAAAGTAAAGCTCGGATTTATTGATCTGTTAAATATAAGTTCGAATAAATTGATTTATTTAATATGTTTAATAAAACGAGCAATTCGTCGTTGATTTTCCAGTAATTGTTCTGCTTTGTTTGTTGATGGAACACTTCCACGACGACCTTGTTGCTGTTGTTGTAGTTGTTGTGGATTAATAGGTGGCAGAGGTTTATGACGATATGGTACACCGTAAGATGATGACATTGGTCGAGCCATCAAATCAGCAGTATCACCCGGTAAAGTATTATCACGTGTTGATGGTTCAGATTGAACGAAGGAAGAATTTTGGTTATGAACTATAGACGGATATTGTTGATTTTGTTGATGAGAAACTGGAAGAGGACCAGAGACACGGCGTTCAATTTCTTCAAAAGCTACAGGTGGAGAATGAAGAGATCGACCTGTCTTTCCACTGAGAACACCTACATTAAAAAAAAACAATCAGAAGTTAAACTAGATTTTCTTCTCTATTGATACCATTTTTTTTCATTGCTAATAATTGTTGACGTGCTTCAATAAGTGAATCTTTTAATTGTTCACGTTCTGTACATTCTTTATGTACAGTTTCTTGTAAAGTTATCATCTATATTGTTTAAAAAAATGAAATTTCATATACTTCAATAAATGTATCAATTACTTCTTCTCGTGCTTGTTCTAATTCTTTTTTCAATTCATTTATAATTGATTGTGCTTGAAAAAGATTTGTTTCTTTCGCTAATAAATCTTCTTTTAACTTCAAAGTATTTATTTGGTCGTTGTTTATTGCATGTTGATTATCTATAAAAGGACATAGTTGAAAAGTTCTTCTTAATCATTATTATTTTGTTTTCCTTACTAATTTGTTCATGTAATTCTTTTAATACATCTCTTAATGTATCTAATTCTTTTTTTAAATCATTTTTATCTCGTTGAAGTTGTTCAATTTGCTGTTCATAATATTGTCGTTGTTCAATAGATACTTTTTCAGTTGAAATTAATTCATATCGAAGTTTTTGTGTCGAATGATCACTATCTTTTTCATATTTACGTAAAAGACCACTTGTTTTTTGTTTTTCAATATCTAATTCCTAAACATATTTTAATTATTTGATTCCAGTCAAACGTGAAAGCTTTAAAAAATGCGACTATTTCTAGGAGAATTTTCAGAAATTCATGTTTACTTGCAAAATATCTCTCAAGTCATTGTATCTTATACATGCAGGCGTAATCTATTTCAAATAGTTACACTTGTGGAGCATAAACTCAAGACAATAACACGTGAATAACCTTACATGTCACAAACCCATGTATAGAAATACAATTTTTTTTTAATATTTTTAAGCAAAACATGCGAGAATGTGTATGACTCTTATCCTTGAGAATAGTTGCACGCAACATTCTTACATGTTTATGCAAGATACGGAGTGATTTAAAAGTCACCAGACAGTTTTTTGATTGCGAATAACTTTTAATAGAAACAAGAAAGAAAGTTACGGTTTTTCACTGTTGAAAACAAGAGAATTGGAAGCATCGAACTATATAAGAAACATAATATTCATAATTTTCTTTTGGGAGGGTTTTAAAAAAACCACGATTAAACAAATTGATGTACTTAAAATTTAAAATGCTATGGGAACTTCGAAAATCTTAGTTTTTCAAAATCCACGTAAAAATGTTTTTGAAATATTATGTCTGTTATATGGTTCGATGCACCTCAATCTCCTCTTTTCAACAGTGAAAACCGCAGCTCTCTTTCTTGTTTCTATCAAAAGTTATGCGTAATCAAAAACTGTCTGATGACTTTTGGATCATTCTGTATATGATTCGCATGTAAATGCCAAAGTGCTATTGACGTGTACGTGCAAAATGACTCGAATTTCGCTAAATTCTGCATGTCAATGCAAAATGATCATATTTACGAAAATTATTATCAAAGCGATTCTGCGTTGGCATACAAATTTCTGTCATTTTTTTGGTGTGCATGTTGCTTCATACAAGAATTTAAGTTTTTTCCTCGTTCGTTATTTGTTTATTTACTTTGCATTAAAATGAAATCGCTTTCATATGTCCATACTATATTAGTTCAAAAATCTTAATTGATTTTTCGAATTCATCTACAGTTTTTTGTATTCATGTTCACACTCGCCTACTAGTTATTAGATGATCATTATATCTTTCAGTTTTGATTGCATTCCTAGTGTAAGTAGATCATCGAATGGTGAAGAAATTCATCTTATCAAGCAAAGTATGTACGTTCGAATTGTACAGTTTACTCTGTAACCTATTCCTATGCATGTCATGTTATAGCGATTAAATGTATGTATATGCGTTTAATAAACTTTTGCATTCAACGGAGATATTTTTCAAATAATTAAATTTACTAACGATAGTAAAATTTTTTTTAAGTTGACGTTCAAGTTCAATCATTTGTATTCGATGCTGTTCGCGTTGATGATTTAATTCTGTTTGAAGACGATCAGGCCATTGTTCAGCTTCATGTAATTTAATAGCATAAGTATCATGAACTTTTTTTATTTGAATATCATGTGTAATATTAAGTGTTTCGCGTTGTTTAGTTAATTCAATATTTTCATTATGTAAACGTTCAAGTTCACGACGAATCATTTCAGATTCTACTACAATAATTGAAAGAAAGAAAAAAAGAAATAGATTTTTTTTAAAATGAATTTGAACAAATAAACGAGATTCTTACAAGTCTCTTTTTCTCGAATATTAACAAGTTCACGATAAACTTCATCGAGATCATTATATTTTCCTAATAATTTTTCATATTCATCTCTTGTACGATCAAGAATAGCCTGTCGTGATCGATTGACTTCGTCCATTTTTCGTCGAGTATTTAATTCATTTGTTTCAAATTCTTTTTTAGTTATATTCAATTCTTCATATTCATTTGTTAACTTAATAAGTTTTGATCGAACATTTTCTAATTCAGAATCTGTTTCTACAAAAACAAAAAAAAAATGTTTGATGATTATACAATATGTACTAAAATTAAATAATCAAAAAAGTTTACTTATTCGAAGTTCTTTTTCATTTGTTAATTGTTGTCGATATTGATCAATGAGAAGATCGACATTTTTTTTGGATTCATCTTTATCTAATATTTTTTGTTCTAATTGTCGACATTGTTGTTTTGTTTGTTCTAATTCATTTTGTAATTGTAATCGAATATGTTCGATTTGTGATATTTGTTGATGTAAACGTGAAAGTTCATTTTGATGAATTTGAATTTCTTTTCGAGCTGCTTCTAAATCATTCTGTGTTCTATTTAAAGATCAATAATTATAAATATTAAACAAAGAAATTTCATACTTAGTATGAGATTCTTTTGATTCAAGTTGTAATTGTTGATATTTAATTTGAAAATCTCGTAAGGATTTATTTGTTTCACTAGAGAAAAAAAGACAAAGAAATTTTATAATCTATTGAACATCAATTATTCATACTTCATTTGTTGTTGATATCTTTCAGTTTCTGTTTGATAATTGTTCATTTGTTTAGTGTATTTATCTATGGTTGTTTGTATTTCTGTTGATTAAATTTTAAAAAAAATAAATAATTAATTCGATTAATTGTATTAATACCTTTTTGTAATGTCATTTCAATGGTTGAAAAATATGTTTTCCAATTTTTAATCTCTTTTAAATAGAAATCTTTTAAAGATGAATGTTCTTTTCGAATATGCTGTATTTGATTACATGTTGCCCGAGTATTCGATGAACATTGTGACAATGCCAATCTTTAAAATACATAAAATAAAATAATAAAAAAAAAAGCTTTATGTATAGTAACATTCAAGAATGATTTATACTTTGTTTCTTGATGAGCAATTTTTGATTGTTCTAATTGATCTTGTGCTAATTGACGTTTTCTTGTCATTTCATTGAGTCTACAAGAAACAAAAAAAACACACACACACAGATTTTCAAGAGACAAATTACACTGTACAAAAATACTTGTGAGTATTAATTGAGACAGCCGATTCGAGATCAGTAATACGTGTTCGCTCAGTTTGTAATAATTGTTCTAGAGCAGCTTCACGTGAACTTATACCAGTATAATAAGCTAAATCAGCTTCGAGTTTTTGACATTTAATCTCTAGTGCTTTTATTTCATTATGAATTAAATAAGAAATACCACAAAATTGACAAATAGTATCTTGACGAGACATGCTTGTTATATCGACCGGTAAAGGAAACTTTGGTGTATAACGTTCAAAACGTTCTGGTTCTTGCATGTCTAAAACAAGACAAAAAGGAGATAAAAGAAAAAAAAAACTAGAAATCAATGAGATTTTCAATTTTTGATGATAAAATTAAATATGTGAAAGAACAATCTTTTTTTCTTATAAAGTAAAAGAAAAAAAAAAGTTAACACATATCTATTATAAATACAAAATAAATGGAAGATTAAAAACAAAACAAAAAAAAGAAGAGTATTTGAAATCATGATAGTACTGATTGTGATCGTTCGAGATGACGATTTGATGGTGGACATTGTGATATTGTTTTACGCATTGCAATACCTTGAGCTTGATTGAAATTTTGAACACCATCAAATTTAACTTTTGGTGCAGTTCGAGCAGATCTTGGTAACTTGCCATATTCATGAAAAAGTTTATCAACAAGACGACCTCGTCCCATATCATAATTTAAATGTGCTTGAATACCTTTCACATGTGGTTCTACTGATGGTGGACGATTATCAATGTTATGTTCAAGTATATGTGAATGCCCATAACTATTTTGCAAATTCATTTCAGCTGCATCACCTTTTACATGTGGTACTGGTTTTGGTGACAGTGGAAGATTACCATAATTATTTATAATTTGACCCATATAACCTTTTTGATGTGTATAAAAGAGATTAGAAGCCATCTAACAAAAAAAAATGATAATTAAATTTTTTATTAAATAAAATTTAATAGAGTTATAAATTTACTTCGCCTTTTATATGAGGCATTGGTTGTGCAGGTACAGGTAATTTTCCATAACTTTCTAATAATGTTTTCATATGTGTATGGTGATTTCTGTCATAATTAGCACGACCTTCTCTTTTAACACGAAAATGATGATGAGGATTAGGTGGGTCAAGATTACCATAAATAAGATTTGGTGCTGAACCACGACTTTGTGTATAATTTCGCATTGCATCAGATCCAAATACTTTAGGTGGCGGTACTGGGAAACTATCGTGTTCTGTTGACATTTTTTTACCTTCAATCGCCCATTTAGTTAAATTTAAAGTACCACGATTTTTAATATAATTTTGTATACCGTCATGATTAACACGAATCGGTAAGGATTCTTCATAATTTGGTATTGTTGATATTAATGTTGTTGGAACAGATGGTAAAATCCAATTAGCTGATTCCGAACTTAACGTTGTAGTCATGATCAATGAAGAAAACAAATCAAAAGTTTTAAATGAAATAACACAAATGTCAAAGTTTAAATGAAAATTTCGATCGATTTTGTTTTCTTTTTTTTTGTTCAAGTTACCATTCTCTTTTCTTTACTTTTAATAGAACATAACAGACATCTTATATATGTAAGTTGCTAAGCAATGTCCAACATAATTGAATAATTCTAGTTATTTTAGTGTATTTTTCTATTAATCAAAATTATAAATATATATTTAAGAATAATTGAATATTTTAGAAATAAAATTATTACTTTTGCGACATCTAAATTATAATTATAGATTGGCAAAGTACGAATTTTAGTGTTGCTACTTCCTATTGGTTGTTATATACTTCGTAAATATGCGTCATTGCTTACACAAATCCAAATCATTAAGTTTTTGTTTAGTTGCAGGATCTAATTGGGTGCTAAACTGTACACCAACCAGCAAATTTTATTATTATTATGTCCTTGTAAGACGCATGAATCAGACTTGATTATTCATTATTCAATTACCTTGGACTTATTATATTTTTCAATGTGAGGTGTCTAGGCCAAATGGTGAAAGCGTGACATATGTTTGCATATATTTATCAGCAAAGTCACCTTTGAAATATTTATTAATAGTCATTTTTATACAAGGAAAAAAACCCAGCTACTGTACTGAATCAACTATTATAAATGATGAAAAACTATTAAGAGATTCTTTTTTTTATTCCGTATTCCATTTTACTAAGCAAAGAGTTTAGTCATGTACAGAATTTTGATGTAATTAAGTGAGTTTGTCGTTCGTAGCTTTAGTTTCTTACTTGAAGTTTGAATTAGATAATAAAAAAATATTATAGCTCGTCGTTTCTTATCTTTTTCTATTTGTTTAGCATTCTTAAATACTTCTCGAAGGTTCGATTCAAAACTTCACCTATTGCGTATCTTATTTTACTGCATTTATGATAGAAAAAAAAATAATTATTTTATAAATATGTAATCATTCATATTAATATCTAACAGGCAGACATATCGAAAATACGAAAGAAAAGATTCAATTTCATCGTGTCCTCCGTTTTATTGACATATATATTTGTTAGTTATATTTCGTTCGATTATTTATCAATCGTATATATCGTTGTAAAAATTGCTCATACCGCAAAACTGAACACAATAGAAGATGTAATGATTACATTTTCCTTTTTCTTTCTGCCTCTTTGCCTTTGTTTGTCTTTTCATCGATCTTTTGTATATATACATATATATATACGTGTGTGCGTGTGTGCTTCGACTTTTAGTAGCTAATAAGAGAAACATCGACGTGCAGCTTTGCCAACCAACAATAAAATAGACAGAAAGAGAGAGAGAGATAGATGAAGCGAAGCAAAAGAATACTCCGTCCGCCGCGTTGGTATAGTAGTGTGTCGCTCGAAGAATCATTTTCTCTCCTTTCGCATTTCATAACTCGCCCACACTAGTTTCAATGAAGTTAAACTAGGACACAGTATATATATATCTGCTTCATCTACCTTTCTTTCCTTTCTCATAGACATTGTGACTCATCAATAACTAGGGACTTTGATCTTTATTTTTATATTTTCAGATATTTTTCATTGTATTTTAAAAAACACCAAAATTTCGTTATAAATGGATTCTCATAATTATGATGCTGATTCAACAACAGATAGTTGGAATAATAGACCATCGAATGATAACAGTGAGACACCAACAATAAATTCATCAAATCCAAACTATAATCCAGTTGCTGATTCATTTGCTTATAAAGGAAAAACGGAATTACAACAAGGTCAACAACAAGCTGAAAACATTGTTTCAAAGGCAAAAAAACTCGTTCAACAACATTGTAAGTTAAATATATCAAACTTTGTCGATGTCTCTATATGTCTTTGATCTGCTTCGATTCAATTCTACTTAGTCACATAGACAATATTCTTTTCACATAACTAAAGAAAATTATTCTTGAGAATTGATATTAATAGACAAAATATAACCTTGACGTCTTTTTTTCGTATTAAACATGAATTATCTTTGACAACGTTTCTTCTCGTTTCCACTCTTTAGTATGTGGTTTGGTGGTTGTCAAGCACGACGTCAATTTACGTAGATTAAATCTGACTGAGCCAATCTATAGCATATTCTCAAGTGAAAGAAATGTTGTGCACATGTTCTTCTTTCATGGAACTTGCAAACAGTCAAATGACAGATAGTTCTATATATAATTGTACGCGTGCTATTTATCATGATTTCCCTTTAGTAATTTCGTTGTCGCCATCATCCGTTGCTGCTCATACAAAGTCCGAATGGGAAAAAAAAACACCAGAGCATGAAGCAAAAAAAAAAAAGAAAAGGAACAAGAAAGAAAAAAAAAGTCCATGGATGATGATAGATGTGCTTCGGACTGAGTCTATTGATGTTTTTTTCTTCGTTCTAGTATTGTGACGAACGAGGAAAAAAAGAGAGAAAACTCACGAGATTATATTTTCCTATTGGCACAGAACCAAGTATATTTCCCCTTTTTTTGTTTTAGGGGAACAAACTCGTCATACACTTGTTCGAGCACGAAAAAGAGTTAGCGAAATGGTACCACAATCAGGTATGAAAATCAAAAAATAAACATTTCGTTGTTTTAAATATATTTTCTCAATTTTTAGCCAATAATCTTATTTATTGGAGAAATCCAATTCTATCTGGCCTTGTTTTTGGTGTTTTATTATCTGTTATTATAACATTTATGTTTTTGTCATCCTTGGCAGCTATTTCATTTTGGTTACTCGCTTCTCTTGTTGTCGTTGGTCTTTATAAATTATATAATTATGTCATGTTGACATTCGTTGGACGTGCTCAGGATGACATATTTGAGTAAGAAAAGATGTAACATCTTACAAATTGTTAATGAATTTTTGTTTGTTTTGAAATATTTAGTTCAATGTTTCCACCTGATATGTCTATTTCGGAACAAAAGGCTCGCGATTTGGCTAATGCTATTCGTGTTAATGGAACAAGTGTATTAAAACATTCAAGAAATCTTTTCTTATGGAAAAATTTAACGACTTCAATTATTGTAAAGAATATTTATAAATATCTATATAGATATATGTATATTTGTAAATTTAAATGTTCTTATATTTAATTTAGTTTGGTGTTATACTTTTTGCCTTCTTCTATATTGGTTTATCAATGAATGCATTAACATTTGTACTTATTGGCTTAGTTTTCTTATTTACTGTACCAAAGATTTACCAAGTATATCAGGTTAATAATTTATTATTTTTTAATTATAGTTATAAATAATTTGTTGTTTTTTTTTGTTTTTCTCAGGTACCAATTGATCGTACAGCTAAGCAAGTACTCGATCAAATCAACCAACTTTTGGCTAAGTAAGCGTATTTAAAATAGATCTATTATTATAATTTATTTTATATTGATATTATAGAGTCACACCAAAATCACAAAATAAACCAAAAAAACCTTAAGCAACGACTACGACAAACATATATTTTACTCATCTATGTTCAATCAAATCTTTTTTTAGACAATTTATGCTAAACTGTTTTTCTTTTCTTTTCTTCTTAAAACTAAATATGAAAGGTGGAATTACGTGCTAGACGTTCTCTTTTTTCTTGATAGACTTTTGTGTGTGTGTGTGTGTGTGTGTGTGTGCGTGTATACTTGTTGGTTGACTATAAGATTTAACCATGCATGGAATGCGTTTCTGTCATTGTTTGTTTTCTCGTTTCCTACTTTTATATTCTTCATGTTGTGTGTTTATGTTCGTTTATCTGCGCATTGTCATTCTCAGTATTAACTCTAGAATATGAAAAAAAAACAAAAACATCTATCTGTAAAAAGCAAAAGATCAGTGTTAGGCATCTATTAATAGCACATCATATGCCTGTATGTTGTTACCGGAAAAGACTCGATTTGAAAATTTCCGTGTTGTTTTCCGTTTGTGGCGTCGCATATTTTAGCTATTTTTTATACAAATGCCCCCCTAGGATAACAAAAAAAACCCAAATAAAGATCATTTGCATTTTTTATGTGTGAAGAAAAAAAAAGAAAATCGTCAATAGAATTCTTTTATTTCTTATTCTAGTTTATTTATTAAATACATGTCTTCCAAATCGATTGTGGAACGTGTTCCACCATCAAATTTGAGATCTTCATCGAATGATACGCTTTTAAAACCTGTAACATTATTAAATGCACAAGCTCAACAGATATTATCGAAAATGACAATTCCAAAAGTACTTGTCCTTTATACAGGTTGGCATTAGATGATTTCTTATTTTCATTTGTCCCCTATCCCTCCGCTCCTAAAAAAAAAGGAAAAGAATAGAAACAAAGAATAACTTATTATTGCTTTAGGCGGTACGATTGGTATGAAAGTATTACGTAATGCATATGAACCCGTACCAAATTTTTTACTTTCTGCATTACGTGATATGAATATTATGCATGATATTAAATTTGCCGAAACAATGACAGAAATTGATCCCGAAAAATCTTTTCTTTATTTACCGTTAAGTACATTCATACGTGTTTAACAATAAATTCTATGCAATTATCTTCTTCTTAGACTTGTAAATGAAGAATGGATTGCATATTTTATTAAAGAATATTATCCATTACTTGACTCAACGAATATGACATTTGATAATTATATTCGTATTGCACTTGATATTAAAGCAAGAAGAAAATTTTAATAAAGAAAATAAATCTCTAGATATTTGTTTTTTTTTCTTTCATCAAGGAACTTTATAATTTATTCGATGGATTCGTTAGTAAGTTAATTATAGATTATTTCAATTAAGTTTCATTTTTGTTTTTATTTTATTTAGTTCTCCATGGTGTAAGAGAAGAAATAATACAATAAATAATGATTAATTTATAACTTTGAAATAGACCGATACCATGAGTTATACAGCAGCAGCTCTTTCATTTATGTTTGAAAATCTTTCAAAACCAATTGTACTTACTGGATCACAAGTAGATGAAATAGACTTTGTTGTATATTCAAGATAATATTATTATTATTTTCTTTTAGATTCCGATCTTCGAGACACGAAGTGATGGTCGGGACAATCTTATTGGCAGCTTACTTATAGCAGGACAATATCATATTCCAGAGGTTATTTACATTAGAAAAAAAAAAAAGAAAATAATGAAAGATTTTATTTGACCATTTCAAGGTTACTCTTTATTTTCGAAACCAACTTTATCGGGGTAATCGTGTAACAAAAACCGATTGTGAAGGTTTAAGTGCATTTGAATCACATAATTTTCCAACATTGGCAGAATTTCGAACTAAAATTCAAGGTAAAAACTACAGTAGTGAAAAAAGTCTCTCTCTTCCCGTATTTCGACTACCACACATGCTATAGCTCGGAAAATTTCTGCGCACATACTCCACTAAGAATGTCAATTTGAAACACGTGCTAATCTTGATTGTTCAAATGGAACAAGATTTATGATGGATTACACTTATTTATTCTTTTAACTTCATAGTTCTGAAAAAGAAGAATTTTATGTGTCGATTCATTCTTCATTATTTAGTGGCTTGTTCTAGTTATCTATCGTATTAATTTTATCGAAATTCATCAATCTTTCCCAAAAAAAAAAAGTATCTGCTAGTTTTTTGAGATCATAACTCAGTAATAGTTCAGTGAATCTAGGTGAAACTTGTACATAAGTTTTGTTTGTTGTTGGGCATAATTGCCTAGAAATTTCAAAAAAAAAATCTTCCATTAAATGAATATATCATTCCGAATACAGGGAACTCAGAGGTATGTGAAGACAACAATCTTCGATTAAGTTATCTAATCTTTTGACTAAAATAAAGATCATAAATTTGGTTCTACTCACACGCTAAAATATCAAGAATTAGTCATGTACTTTATTATATGTAACAAAAAAATTAGTAGATAATCTTTTTCAAACTAAAAACTTGAAGCAAAGATAGGTGTTCTTCATCATAATTCTTGTTGTATCGAAGCAATCGAGACGACTTCGTGCCTTTAAACTAGACTTTTAGTGCAATATATGCATACAAATTTTCAGACGTTCAGTATGTATTGTAGTCGAGATATGAAGGTGAGAGATTTTTGTTCACTACTGTGTGTTTGCTATCGAACAAATCCAAACATAATTTATCTTTTTTTTTTCTTAAGTTAAATGGGATTTAATTTTCGATCGATCATCTGAAGGTCCATTTAATGTTCATACAAATTTAAATCGAAATGTTTCACTTCTTCGTCTTTTTCCTGGCATAACATATTTAACAGTCCGTCAATTTCTTGAACCACCGATTCAAGGTGTTGTTTTACAAACATATGGAGCTGGAAATTTACCAACAAATCGACCAGATTTAATTGAAGAATTACGTAAAGCAAGTGAACGTGGTGTTCTTCTTGTTAATTGTACACAATGTGCAAAAGGAAGTGTTCATTATGCTTATGAAAGTGCAACATCATTACAAACAATAGGTGTTTGTGTAGGATCAGACATGACAATTGAAGCTGCTTTAATGAAAGTAAATAATATTGTTTTTCAAATAATATAGTAAAATATTTTTTTTTTTGCTTATATTTAGTTATCATATGTCCTTGGTAAATATTCGTCGGATATGAAAATAATGAAAATGAAAATGGCTGAATGTTTACGAGGTGAAATGTCTGCAGATGCAAGTAAAATAAAATGTCCAACAATAAGTCTTGATTGGATAATAAATGCAACCAATGATGAATCGAATGAGGTTTTCATTTATTTCTATAGTGTTGTATTCTGAACAATATGTTGTTTTTTTATTGTTTACTTATTTAAGGAATCAGCTCATTTTCGTCAATCATTGTTACCTTGGTTAATTGCAACATGTGCTCAAGCGGATGATATAACTACTTTAAATCATGTACATCAAGTTCAAACCGGTATTAAATTTAATGTTATATTACCATGCGGTTCAATGCCACTTCATGTTTGCGCTAAATATGGTGCAATAAAATGTGCTGATTTACTTCTTCGTATTACACATAATGAAAATCCGATTGTTAATGAACCTGATCAAGTTGGTTTTACAGCACTTTTTTATGCTATTCTTCAAAAGAACGAAGCTATGATTGAATTATTAATTCGTAATGGTGCAAAATTAACATCAACATTAAAACCAAGTGAAATTGGAATGTATTTATGTAATTGTGTTAAAAATAATCTAGTTGATCAATTAAAAGCATGGCATAAAGCAGGAGCAAATCTTGATCAAACTGATTATGATGGTCGAACACCACTTTTATTGGTAAATTATTTATTCTATTTTATTATAAAATTAATTATCTTTTTCATTCTTTTTTTTTTCTTAGGCTGTAAATTATAATTCTATTGATTGTATTCATTATTTATTAAATAATGGTGATGTCGATATCTCATGGTCTGATAGTCGTGGTATGACACCAATGCAAATTGCTAAACAACGTGGTTTTGACAGTATTGTTCAACTACTATCGTCCTATGCAAAAAATCCATAAAAAAAAAACTCATTTTATTCTATGACATATTGCTCAAATCTCATGATTTTTACTCTGTATTTTTGTTAGATATATATGCACGTGTGTATTTTTTTATGATATGAAGTTTTGTTGAATTGTTTTCACTGATCACAAATGACATTTTATTTGAGTTTATAAAATTTGAATATTTATTCTAGATAAAAAAATCGACGAAAGTCATAAGATTTTGGTTTTTAACAGCGATGAATAATTGACTATTACAAGAAGTTTTATTTAATATTTGATATATTTTGTTTTTTTCTTAAATTAATCAGTTTCATTGGAATTTTTCTTCTACAAAAACAAGTATAAAGGTAATAGATTTTTTTTTTCATTATGTTACGAACTTAAAATACATTTTTCAAACATGTGATATAAGTACCGTATTCATATATGAAGGATAATAAAAAAAAAGGAGAGAAACAAAATAACTCGTTAGTAATTTATAAATTGCAACTGTAAAAGATATTAACACAAAAATTTTTTTGTGAATATTCAATAGAATTTACATAAGTGAATGATACAATATTAATTTATATTTAGACGCAGTTTATTCATATATATGAACTATAATTATATATATTTCGAATATATTTCATATTGTAAATTAGTTAATATTATCAGATCATAGTAAGTCATGTAAATTTATTTAAAAACATAGAATAGAGACGTTTTTTTCTCCCATGTATTTTTAAAATATAATAGAGTCGAATAAACTTTGAAAAACACGCAGTCAGCGGCAGGGCACATTGTTTACTAATTTAGATGTATGGGTAAAGATAAAAAACCCATTGAGATATAATTGTTAGATATAAATACATTTGAACTGTATGCCCTTTCAGTCACTATCCTTCTGTTTTCTTTTTTTGACTATTGTTTCTCTATCTGTTAACGTATATACTAAAAAAAAGTACAAAAAGATTACTCATATAAATATATCATTGATTTCAGTATTTTTCTTTTCATATTGGCACGGAAGAACTTTTCAGTAGAAAATATCTTTATACAGTTTAATTTTTTTGACCTATGAATCATGCAATCTTTACTCTTTGCTCGTCGGAATTTTCACCTTGACTATAGTCCAATTTTTATCTGTTCTTATCTTCACTTTTCTTATCACGTTTCTTTGGTAGTCGTTTTATACATACATGTATATGTCGTTGTCTACATATAAAGAGAAGCATACTCCTTATCCTTTTTCACAACAAACTGTGTATATCGTTACGATTTTTTCTAGACTGATATTTTTTTTCTTTGTTATTTATTTAAACAATGCTCAGCTTTCAAACTCTTTCATGTCTTCATGATATACCACGTAAGAAAATTTAGATTTTGATTTGAGTATATTTTTATTATTTCATTATTGAAGTTGTTCGCTCGTCAACTAATAAAATTCAAGATGTGTATGCCAAAGCTAAAGATACAAGTGCATTTATTCGGATTCCATGTAATTTAGCCGAGACAGTTGCTGATAAAACATTAAAAGTTGCTTTTACAATTGCTAATCCCGTTGTTAAACCATTTTCTGGGCCTGGTAAATTTGTTTCAAAAAAATTTTTTTTGAATATTTTTATATATGTTTTAATAATATAGTATATGCAATTGACAATTATGCTGCTCAAACAATTCGTCAATTTGAATCTAAATACCCTGTGATTACTACACCAACTGAAAACGTTGTGAATACATTCAACGAAACAACAAAACCAGTTCTAGATGCAGTGAATTCAGTTAGGGATACAACAACATCAACAATTCAACATGGCAAAGAAGCGGTAAAAAGAAAAATTTATTTCGATTTATTTATTTATTTTTAATGCTTAGGTTTCAAATGTAGCAACAGCCACAGTAAATAAAGCATCTGGTGTAGCTGATTCTGTATTTTCGTTTTGTGGAACACGTGTGCCGGGAAGTACGTAAATAATAATAAATAAGATATATTTTTTTGAAACACTACCTAAAAGGATTGTTGACGTATATACGGAAGAAATTTACACCTATTTCTTCTGCCCACTGTATGCATCTAGGTAGACATTTGGCTAAAAATGAAATTGGCATGTTTTTTAAGATTTAAATGTAGGAAATTATACTTCGAAATATAGTCTATCTAATGATATGAATAACTTTGTTATAATCCTTAAAGAAACTGAAAAACTAGTTGTCCAAAGATTAGTCTCGACAAACAAATCAAGTATATTTTCTAAATCTTTAAGCCGAGCTCTATACAAGGGTAAAAAATATTTTTTTCTACAGTGTCGTCCAAACAGCTTGTCCCATAAAATGAGCAACTCATCTAAATCTAATGCCCGGACTTTTCCAGAATGTTCCTCTATCTATTGTCTCTAATTTCTGTTAAAGCAAACATTCCTGAACTGCACAGTGAATTTCCAAAAAAATCTAAGATTTTTAGATATTTTCCAGTTTTTTCTGTCTTTAGAAAAATATTTAATCAACAAAAATAGTATGTTTAGAATCAGCACATTAAACTGCATCGAATAATATGTAGCACAAAACAATTTTGAACAAAAAAATTTTCGTCGAAAAAATGAGAGCAAGGGTTTCCTCTCAAGCATTTTTTGTCAAAAAACTTTTCTTCCCGAAAAATGTTGTTTTTTTTCTTAAAAATACTTTTCTGTGTTGTATCTAATCATTTCTGAGCAAAGAAATCTGTTTACGAGCAAAAAAGTTACGTGTCCGCCTGCCATACAAAAAATGTACCCTGTGCTTTCTCCTTCCAAAGGATCGTGACAGATAATAAACAAAAAAGTCATCATAGATCTTGCCAGACACTAGAGTAACGGCTTGTTAAAATATATTAACTACTTCATTATTGTATTTCTGAAGGATTAAGTAAAAGAATCGTGAAGAAACGTGTCCTGAGATAGATAGAATAAAATAATCTGTCTGTGATTAGCAACAGCAGCTACATCGTGTTTCACACTTTAATTCGACAGGAATTGCACTTACAGCTTTTTAAATGTCTTTCTAATTTTTCTAGTGCAACGTTCTAATGCTGGTAAAACAAGTAGATTAAGTGAGTACATTTCTTCAACTGTTGATTCATTATTTAATCCTGTATTTCAATCAGTTCAATCATCATTATTATGGTTTCGAATGTTGATTGTAAACTGTATTCTAATTACTAAACAAACTAATGAATCTTTACTTAATAAAATGCAACAAAAACGATTTTTACCTGCTTTACCACAACGATTATTAATTTTAGTTGGTACTTTTTTGGAAAAAGTTATCAGACTAGTTAAACCTAATGATGCTACATTGGCTGAATGGGAAAAAGCTCGACAACAAAATCAATCAAGTTCATTATTAAAATATTTTTTTGATGGGTACGAAAAATGAAACTAATTTTTAAAAACTAACTATTAAATATCTTTTCTATTCTAATAGACAAAGCTTAAAACCTAATCAATCTTCAACAGCTCGTAAAAAAGTTGTTATTAATCAACGAGAAACAGTCGTAAATCGTACAAATGATTACAATCATATTCCAAAGTCACAACCCGATTATTCAAATATGACTGATACAGAAGAATTACATGCTCGTTTAGCTGCAAATGATTTACCTCAATCATATTATAATATGGACAATCGCATGTTTACCACAGAATCTGTTGATGATGTTCCAAATAATGATATTACACAATTACATGATAATCTTAAACCAACTGATGTTGAACTTCTTTATTCTCGTTTACCTACTGATATGTTACCAAATATAGATGGTCAAGAACCATTAAATGAAGATCAACAACAACTTCATGCTAGAATTATTGGTGCTGCATTAGCAGATCAAGGTTATCCTGTAGATGAAAATGATAATGATGATCGACAGTGAACAAATTTATATGTACTCTGCCTTCGTTTTTTTTTAAGTTATTCATATGTTTTTTTTGTCTTTTCTTGGTTTCACTAACATTTTCTTTTGATTTAGCGTCGTTTTTTTTTGTTTCTTTGTTATTTCGTGTTATTATTGTTGATATTTGTTTCATGTTACTATCAGCGTTATCATTCATTATTCCATGATCTATAGTTGACTTTTCTTTAACAAATGCATATGTGATCAATTATAAAAGATTCTTATTTTTTTTGTGTTTTCGATAAAACGTGTCTACCAACGACAAAATGATTGTGAATCGTATTTTTCATGGATACATCCATAGACAGTTAAATTCAAAAAACATAAGTTTCTCAGAAGATTTTTTTCATCTGTAGAACTTTGTAGGGCACTCCTTGTGCTGATCAGTTTGGTAAAAAAAAATATTCAAATTTACTTAATAAATCATGATTCTAGGGTCAAAACACTTGGAAAAGGTCAACAACCATTCAGCAACAATCAGGAATTGCCAAAATTTTTGAGTATTTTGGTTCTAGTGCCATGATTTATTGAATGAATATGAATATTTTATTTTACCAAAATGATTAGTGCAATGAATTCTACAACATTCTACAGACGAAAACAAGAATCTTCGGAGATCTTTCTGTTTTTTGTTTTTACAGTTAACTACTCATGGAAGTATCCTTCAAAAATACGATTCATAAGCATTTTGTCGTTTGTAGTATAAAACAAAGTGAAAGAGAGAAAGAAAAGAGAATATGTATACTAACTTACTAGGGAATTCCTCCAGGTGGTGTGTAGTCACTTTTGAATCGAGTCTATGTGCATTATGTAGACCCAAATGATCTATGGGTATCATGAAAAGAATTCGAGCTTACAGAGACAGGTTTTAACGAGAGTAGTTTATTGTATATACGTTATTACTATTGTTATATTGCAGAGTAGGAACCGTGGCAAGATCTGAAACATCTACAAGAAAACCTATTTTCGTTAAGGCCGGTCTCTATGCAAAGTTTCAAGTCGAAATTCGAAAATTAGTTGTCCTGTTACCATCGCATTTATTTAAAACATACTGTAAAAGTGCAGTATCTCAGTAGCAATAAGTTAAGAACATGAACTCTTTTCAGGATATTCATAGCTCATTTGGATCTACATAATACATATAGCCTAGACTCGAAAGCGAGTGAACAGTTGGAGGATTACTTTGGTTGAATGAATTGAATATAGAACTGAAACAAAGAATCTTTATTATATTTCTTATTCCAGATGTCAAATTTACGCAAACAAATTCTTTCTAAGTCGCTTCCACCAATTGGTCCATTATCATCCAAAAAGTTATCATCAGATAATCAAAAAAAATCATCAACTATTCGTAATTATACACCTCTTGAATGGAATACATATTTTAATGATAAACGTTATATAACAATAGATAAAAATAGTTTTTGTTTATATTCACGTAATGCAAATGATTCATCATTACCTGTTTTATTTTTTTTACATGGTGGTGGTTTTTCGGCTTTAAGTTGGGCTGTTATGTCAAAAGCACTAACAAACCTTGTACAATGTCAATGTATTGCTATAGATATTCGTAGTCATGGAGAAACAAAAACTACAGATGATAATGATTTAAGTATTGAAACACTTACAAACGATGTTTGTCAAATTTTATATAATTTATTTAATGAAGATAATAAACCTCCGATTTTTCTCGTTGGACATTCAATGGGTATATTCAAAATAAAGAATTTCAAGATAATTTAATTAAATGTTTATTTATAGGTGGTGCTCTTGCTGTTCATGTTGCGAAAGAATGTCCATCAATGATTGATGCTCTCTGCGTTATTGATGTTGTAGAAGGTGAGAAAACTAGAGTCTTCTGTATGGAGTCAACTAATTTTTTTTTTGTTAAAAATTCAGTTTTAATATATAAACTTTTTTAAATAGTAGGTTTTGTTCTCTAATATTAACTGTACAAACTGATATATTTTTGGAGTCTTCAACGACGTCTTATCAAGATCTACGAACACGAAAGAAAATTGGAGTTGAATTTAATTCCGATTTGGTTTCATGTCTGGATGCCTCTATAAGACATTGTTGGAACTTCTAAAATGTGTCAGTTTGTACAGTGAATATTAAAGGATAAAACTCACTATTTAAAAAAGTTCATAGGAAGAAAAAATTTAGTTGACTCTATGCAGGGCTCTAGAAAGAAAACATTATTTTGGTTTTGAAGAATATTTTTATAATTTGAATTTATAGGCAGTGCACTTGAATCTTTAAGCTCAATGCAATGTTTTCTTAGTTCAAGACCAAAACAATTTTCAACGCCACAACAAGCTATAGAATATATGGTACGAAGTGGACAAGTACGTAATGTTGAATCAGCTCGTGTTTCTGTTATCGGACAAATTCAACCAATGATTACTACTCAATCGAACGAAACAGATTCTTCTTCTACTACAGCATCAAATACTACACTTCCGGCAGTCTCTCATTTATGTGAAACTGTTCGAGAAGAAGACGAAGAAGAAGAAGAAGAAAGTAGTGATGAACATAAAACTTCTGACGATTTTCAACCGCCAGCTACAACAAATGTCTCAAATGATACAAGTAAATATACATGGAGAATTGATCTTTCAAAAACAGAAAAATTTTGGCAAGAATGGTTTTCGGGTTTGTAGAATTGTTTATACGTCTGTGAAAATATTCTTTTGTTGCTTTCATTCTCATAGGTTTATCAAAATTATTTTTATCATGTGAATGTCCAAAGTTACTTTTATTAGCTGGTGTGGATCGTCTTGATCGTGATTTAACTGTTGGTCAGATGCAAGGTAAATTTCAAATGCATGTTGTTCCTAAAAGTGGTCATGCTGTACATGAAGATGCACCTGAACAAGTTGCTGATTGTATTGCTTCATTTCTTGTTCGACATAAGTTAGTACAAGCACACGATGAACATTTTCAAGGAACATTACCTGGATGCTAAAAAAAAAAGAAACAATCTATCAAGCATTTACTCATAAATTTGTATTTTGTTTTTCTCTTGTCTATATCTTTTTTCCTTGCATACTTCAACATTGTAAAAAAAAATGTTTCGTTCTTACTGAACACAAAAAAACGGAAACAATAAATATAAAGAAAATCAAAACGTGACTGTAAAATTCAATAAGTGTTTTTTGTTCGAGAACAAAAAGATAGGTTCTCGTACAAATTTTATATTTTATTTCTATTTGTTCTCTATTAAATAGAATATTTCGTGTTAGTCTTTCTATATCAATTGTAAGTAAAGGATGGACCATAAATAGCACTACAATAAGAAAATGAAATATTTCCGTGTCGATTCAATCATATGAGCTAATTTTTTGGTTAGTAGCAGAAGTTGATTTAAAGATTTGTTTTTCATACAGATGAGGTAAGAAATAATAACGGATGATCGGCAAGTTTTTTTGACCTGCTAGAAAATATTTATGATGAGTTAGGATCGAAATTTTATGTTCTTTTCGAATGTATCCTTAGAAATTTTGTCTTATTTTTTGTTTGAATGTAGTAAAATAAACTTTGAAAAGCTCAAAAAGATTAGTTTCGACGAAAAATTTTTATATTTTCACTATTATGATTCGAAACTAAAAGTTGGAATCTTCATCTATATATCAACTTGTAGATTAAAAGTTACCATATAAAATGCACTATTTCGAGTTTTTTTTTCTTTTTCGGCAAGGCACTTCAATTTTCGTCTTTCCTAGATACTCGTTTTTAAAAAAAATTGTCAATCGTTTTATTTTGAAAGGAGATGCAAGTGAGGTATAGTGAAGTATGAATGACTCGTACTTCACTCATACTTCGAAATACCAAAGTCTTGCTTTTCTCTCTTGTTGTAGTCTCACTTGGGTAAAAGTCACAGATTAGTTCAATATCACATTTTGTAGAGAAGTGTTTACTCTACGAAACGATCAACTCCGACAATTTTTAGCATGCTTGAAAAGGGACGTATAGGGGAAATAAAAATTTGTTGGCTCACCATTAAAAATCATTTGTTAGGTCTTTCAAAAAAGTTCCTCAATATCAGATTGAAACATAAGTTCTGCACGTTTGGATCAATAGAATTATATTGCCAATATAAAACTACTTTTAAGGAAATTAATTATGTATTCTGATAATACTCGGAATTCTCTGTCACTCTGTGTATTTAAGTATTGACTTGCATTTATTTGCTGAAAAATATTTCGAATACAGTGAAGACACCCCCACCCTCAGATCTCCACGAACTCTATTTTTTGTTCTTTTCTCATGTGTTTTTAAAATCTTTATCTATACAGTAATCCGTTTTATAGAAAAGTAATTATATATTCTGAGAGCTCTTGAAATGTTCTATCGCTCTATATATTCAGGTCTTGACTTGAACTTATGTGCTCAGAAATATTTCGAATATTGTCAATGCGGGTGAGAGTGTCTTCACTGTACTCGAAATATTTTTTAGCAAATAAATGCAAGTCAAGACCTAAATACACAGGGTAATAGAGAATTCTGAGCGCTATCAGAATATATAATTACTCTTCTTAAAATGTAGTTTTATATTGGCAATATAATTCTACTGATCCAAACGTGCAGAACTTATGTTCCAACTTTATAGTTCGTTTTGATTTCTTCTTATTGTATTAGATGACAACTGAAAACTATCTATGAAACATCTCATAGATATTTTTCTTATTTGACAATACGTGAAATTTCTTTAGTGAGGATAAAATTAAAACTTGATAGTAGTATGTGTTGACATTATTCGTATGAAAAAAACAACTTTAAATCAATTTCTACCATTAATCAAAAAATCAGTCCATTCGAACAAACTGAAGAGGAAATATTTCAATTTCTTTTTCTTATAGTGCTATTTAACGCTCACCTTATATGTTAGAAACATAATATTATTGTTTTTTTCTACTGTGTTATCGTCATTATTAAAAACTCAGTAGGGATTCTTCGTCATCGTTTTTTCTTTCGTTTAAATTAATGAGCTATTCTACCATAAGAGTATTTTTCATACACTTTCGAAAATGCGTCGTCTCTATTCGTTGTCTAATCGAAATCCTCGTTTACCACCAATTCAAACTTATAATGATGATAGAGATAATGTGCGCACTAAAACAATCGTCCGAAAAACAACTAATAATGTTATTGATAATCGGACTACAGATGTACGTTATGTTGAAACCAATAACGTTTATTTAAATGAAACAGGTCGATGTCCTTATGTTCGTTTTCCTTGGTGGCTTTGGCTTTTATTAGCTTTAGGTTTACTTAGTTTATTAGGTTTAGCATTAGGATTAGGCCTTGGATTAGGACTTCGAAGACCATCAATAAATTCTCGTTGTACAAGTAATAATTGTCCAGCAAATTCTCAATGTATTAATAATCGTTGTGAATGTGATTCGGGTTATTTTTATGATTATTCAATATCAGCTTGTACTGCTTATCTTCATGTTGGTATGACTTGCTCAACAAGTATTACAACTCAACAATGTATAACAAATGCTTATTGTGCATCAAATGGTTATTGTATTTGTGACACTGGTTATTTTCTTGATCAAGTTAGTGATTAAAAATTTTTTCAAATATAAATCTTTTAATTTTTCTCTTGTAATTTATATAGAATAATGGTGTATGTACACTACTTTTAGCTCGTTATGTCCCATGTGCTAACGATGATCAATGTCAAACACCGTTTGTATGTAAAGTTAGTTTATGTGATTGTAATCAAACATCATATTATGATTCTGGTTCAAATACATGTAAACGTTTAGGATATGTTAATGAACCATGTTCAATAAATTCACAATGTGTACGAACAGCTAATTGTTCAACAACAACATGTCAATGTGCATCAGATCATTATTTTGATTCAACTGAATATCAATGTGTTCGTAAACAATTTATAGGTCAAACATGTACACTAGGTTATCAATGTATTACTAATGCAAATTGTACATCAGTGTCACCATTTTCAAATCAATGTGAATGCAATTCTGGTTTATATTATGATACAACAACAGGAACTTGTACAACACAATTAACATTTGGTACAATATGTACATCAACTTCTCAATGTATTAATAATCTTCTTTGTCTTGATGATCCAACAGTAGCTGGTGTCACTTTTCAATGTTTATGTTTAACTTCACAATTTTATTTATCAACAAATCAAACTTGTATCTCATTAGGAACTTATGGTGATGCATGTAATACTGGTGGAAGACCATGTGAAACACGTTATGGTAAGAAAATGCGTAAAAGTTTTTTTTTTCTATTATTCGATTCAATGTATTAATTTTACAAGAAACTTGTATTCAAGAATAAATATTAGTATAAATAAAGAACAAAAAATGAGATAAAAATCATATTCTTGAATTCTTTTATGTGAGACTAATGAATAACAAAGATTATTTTGAAAATACAATCTAACAATGGAAGACCACGTACTTCCAGTGAAGGAGATTGAACATATTCGGGTCAACTAAATGCTCTTACCGCCAAACTAACAGATTTAAAATATTACGTGCCCATGGCGTACCTAGAGCAAGTTACGTAAATTTCAAGACATGTGATATTTAGGTATAAAAATGAATCCTGAAAGGTGGACTCCACTAGTGTCAGGACAAAACATGATGTTATTCGGGTCACATGAAAGAAGGCCCTCCAAATTCCTTAGTCGATCTGAACAACACTATGTTCTGTCCTTACAATAGCGGAGGAAATTTTTCCTGATTCATTTTTGTACCTAAATTTCACATACCTTGAAATTTAAGTAGCTTGCTTTAGGTACTCTATGGGCACGTCATATTTTAAATTTGTTAGTTTAGTGGTGAGAGGTTCCATTTGACCCGAATATGTTCAATCTCCTTCACTGGCAGTACGCGACCTTTCATTGGAAATCATAATTTAATTAAAATAGGTCTCAGTTGTTCGACAACTACATCAACATGTCAATGTAGTTCAATAAATTATTGGAATGGTTCAAATTGTGTTGCTTTACGTTATCCGGGTCAAACATGTACATCATCATCTCAATGTATTAATGCTTCTTCATGTATATCTTCGATATGTCAATGTAATACGAATTATTATTATTCAAGATTAACAGGGCAATGTCAACCTCAATTAGCTTATTTATCAACATGTACTTTAGGAAATTATCAATGTCTTAATAATACATCATGCTATGATTTAACAACATCAGCAACAGGTGCATGTACATGTGATTCAACATATTATTATTATGATGGTACAAGTTGTACTCTTTATGCAACATATGGTCAAACATGTGCTGCTGCAACATATGGACCATTTTGTGATTCAATAACACGTTCACTGGTTTGTATAGGTACACAATGTACTTGTTTATCAACAGCTTATTATAATGGTTCAAGTTGTGTTGCATATACATCTGTTGGTTTTTCATGTACAACATCATCTCAATGTGTAACAAATGCTTATTGTTCATCAGGAATATGTACTTGTTTAAGTTCATATTATTTTAATATAACATCAGGCACTTGTAGTGCTCTATTAACTTTTGGACAAGCATGTACATCATCAATTCAATGTCCAACAAATATGATATGTACGTCATCTCAATGTCTATGTACATCTACGACTTATTATAGTAGTCCGAATTGTGTATCTCGTATATCATATGGTGGTGCATGTAGTTCAACAATTCTTTGTGATAGTACTCTTGGTCTTGTATGTACTTCATCTGTATGTATATGTAATAGTACACAATATTGGTCAACATTATCCAATGGTACACAAATATGTGCTAATTTACGTACACTTGGGCAATCATGTACAACTTCGACGAACTGTGTAAATTCAGCAACATCAGTAAAATGTGTATCAAATATTTGTGAATGTGATTCAAGTGGATTTTATCTGGATCAATCAACAGTGACATGCCAACCACTCAAAGCTGTTGGTGTAGCATGTACTGCGACATTTAATTTTCAATGTGCTAGTTTTAATTGTAATGCGTCAAATGTATGCGGTGATACAATATCATCGACTATAATGAGTAATGTTACACAATCATCATCAGGAATTTCTTTTAGACGATCTCATACAATTATATGTTTATTTATAAATATTATTCAATTTTTTTTCTTTGAATTTTAATTATTACTTTGTAATTTTTTTTTTCTTTCAATTTAAAAATATATATATGAGTGATGAAATAATGATTTGATGTTTATGATTAAAGTTTATTACGATAACTCAAACAAATCAGAAGAAGAGAGACGTTTGTTTCTTATATTGTCACAGCTAATATTTTGTTTTTCTATTTCATACTTATATATACAAATTCATTTATCTTGTTTCTTTCTTATTATTGAACATAGAGTTAGAATTTTGTAAGTTTTACTTAACATGAGACAATAATGATTATTGTTATTGATGAAATTTAGTCAACAATCATAAAGAAAAATAATTCCATATATATGTTCTAATGATTATCTTTTTGGATAGATTTATTGTACGATGGAGAATTATGTGAGTGCTCTTTAAATATTTATTGAAATCAAATAGTAAAAGTGGAAAAAAATATTTGTATTTCATTTTATACTAAACGTGATTAATGTTGAGAATAGGATTTAATATACAACAGGATAGGTATGAACTAAAACACGTAGTAAATAAAGCTAGTATCGTTTTGATTATGTCATCAGCTTGAAAAAAAATCAACAAAATACTTTAGAAATAGTTTAATAAATTCTATTTTACAAATACGTTTTCATTTTTTAAATGTAGTTGATAGTAACAATAGACTAAAATTTTTTATCAGTCTTTTCATTTCATGCATTGATTATATTAAATTTTTTATGAGAACTTTATATTACACAATTTTTATCCTATTTAACTAGAAACTTTGCAATATGATTTGCAAATTGTGAACCCATGAGAAACAAACTACCACGGCATTAGCATCCAACGTTATATGGTTTTATTTTCTCTTAAGCTTTTCTGGAAGTTATACATTTAAAGAAATTTATTTTGGTCAACGTTTTAAAGAACAATCTAACAAATACTGCATTTAGTCTTCTATTTGTTTAATATTATAACAACGCGCGAACCAAAAGTTTTCAGACAAAATGTTTACTGATTTTTCGCCTATGTGGAAGTATGTCAGATGAATCAAAAACTATGGGGCATAACTGGATTTTGCACTCTTTCCGAATATGTATTCAGAAATATTGTATCTGCTATTGCACGAAAGAAGTGGAAGAATCTTTGAAAGACATAAAAAAATGGTTTGGATGAAACGGTTGAATTGAAGCTTCTGGTCAATATTTTGTTTATTTTTGATCTACTTGAAAGAATTCTAGATGAATAAAAACAGTTGATTAGGGTCAGGATTTCATGCTCTTTCAAAACATAGGTTTAGAAATTTCGTATCTGTTTTCGTTCGACAGTAAAGAGAAAATTTTCAAACATTCTAAAAAAAATTGGTTTGTGCGGCGAACAAACATATATTTGCTACTTCGTAGTATTTGATTGACCAGATGCACGTTCAAATACAACTTTTCGTTTATCTGGCTGATTATTGACTAAAGCATGAAGACCTTCTATTTTATGGATATCGCCATAAGTAATACAAATTAGTTCTTTCGGTTGTTTTTCAGAGGTTTTACTTGGGGTCACCTTTTTTGTTATTAAGAACAGCTTTATCTGTGCCACTATTTACAACAATTTTTATCTTTTCAATTGTTTCATCTATTTGCTCGAGTAAATCAGTGACAGTTACTATGTTTGAAAGATAATGAAATGATAAAAATGATGAAATTAAGAGTGAATTATAAATTTTCGAACCATCAAATGGAACATGAAGTTTGTCCTCTCGATTTCCCTCAACCCCTAGTTTATTGTCCGCATCAACGCTACTCAGAGCATTATTTGGATTTTTTTTCTGGCTGCTTTGAACTATTACTTAGGGGTATCCGAAAGTAGTGGCAACGACATTTTAGTACCACTTAGTAAGCTTGATAAAAGTTTCTTTTTACACAGGATGATAGAGAAAAAAATTCTCTTTCTTTCTATGCTATTTGATCATACTTCACATAATATAATGGTAATAAATTTCCAGTAAGATTCGTTTCCTTATCATTCGTGCCCGTTTTAAGTTTGCATTGCAGTTTTCAATTTTTTTATGTGCGGTATTAAGAAGCAGAGTATACTAAAAGATGCAGCGTGAAAAACTCTACAATTCACATATTACTACGTATTTTATAGTTGCACTTTATGTGTTTAGAATGGACAAACTTTTAGCGCTCAAGCGTCTATCATGGGGAAAAGATAACTTTTTTGATACATAACGAATTCATTTTTTGTTATGTCATCGTTCGATTACGAAAATGCTTTATCAGAAGAAAATTAAAACACACACAAGATGCAGCGTGAAAAGCTGTACAATCTTCACAGTAAAACTGATTGTAATTGCTTTCAAAAAGAGCACATTTCTATGCGATCAATCTTTGCAATGCTCAAAATCTGATCTCTCAAAATTTTGTCCACTTTGAAAACAAAAAGTACAACTATGGAATAAGTGCTCTTATGTAAATTGTAGAGCTTTTCGTGCTGCATCTTACGGTATGTTTCGATCATTGATGCAATGTATTAAGGGACGGAAAATGAACCTGTCTTACCCGTTATAAACCAGTATAACGGGCACGAATGATAACGAAACGAATCTTACTGGAAATTTATTACCATTATATTATGTGAAGTATGATCAAATAGCATAGAAAGAAAGAGAATTTTTTTCTCTATCATCCTGTGTAAAAAGAAACTTTTATCAAGCTTACTAAGTGGTACTAAAATGTCGTTGCCACTACTTTTGGATACCCCTAAGTATGACAAAGTTACGGATAATTTTAAAATGTAAGATTATTATCATTTCTTTATGAATTAAAGTACGGTAACAAGCAAGTTCAGTACTCGTTTGATGTTAAAAAAATGATTATTTGATGATGGAAAAGGAGCTGAAAAAGTTTTACTCAGCCAACTTTTCTCATTTTGAATAAGATTATTTTCATAGATTCTTCAAAACTTATCATTGTTATCATCGAATGAAATGTTTGAACAATTAATGTCTATCATGATATTTTTCATTTGATGTTACAGAAGAATCAAGTCCAACTGCTATATCTTAACTATTATATAACAAGAAAGCTTTTCTATTGTAGAAAACGATGAAAGAAAAAAAAACTAGAAATTAGAACAAGGATTAATGGAACTTGCTTAAGATCTTTTTCAATAAAGGACGAGAGACAGAACAACGAAGCAAAAATAATAATAATAATAAACAAAAAAAAAACACAATAAGAACACTATTTGTCTTTATTATATTGTTCATAAGCAAAAGCAGCTGCTGAATGTGCATCGATTTCTTCGGTTTGACAGTTGAATACTCTTGATAATTCAATAAAAAATTCTCGAGTATCAACTTCCATATCCGATGGAAGGTACAATCGATAAAGTCGAGGAAGATGAATTTTTTCTGATAATTCATCATAAAGAAGAACGTTATTTAACTTATGTGGAAATTCACATCGAATACCCATTGTTGATTTGATGTACTGCCAAACAGATTCTTCTTTTCGAAGAACATTTTCGATTGAAGATTTGGATGGATTGGCTTTTTTTTTCCCAGCTGAATTGAAATATGTGGGAAAGTACTTCATGGTATATGAAGTGGAATTAATCGAGTCACGTAAAGATAGTTCATCAACTACACGTAGAAAAAAAAGTTCCAAAAGAAATCTTTGTGAAACTGAAAAATGGAAAAACATACTTTTTCTTTCAATCAAGAAATAGAGAATAAAAGGTGGCACATTACTATTACTTTTTATTAGTATTACTCGGTAATTGGTAATAGTTATTATTACTTTTCATCAGTAATTGCTTTCTTCTTATCATTCTAATGCCAGTATGATGCATTGATTACTTCTATGTATTAAAATACGGAGAATTATTTTATAAATTTATTACTATAACTTTTATTACTTTCAAATTTTTATTTCTTATTACCAATAATGAAGTAATAAAATTTGTAAAGGAATAAAGGTAATTAGTAAGAACGAGTAAAACTTATTACTGTAATAAAATAATAATAAAACAATAAATACAATATAACATATATAAGAGCGTATGGTTCCTTTCTACATTATGTCAAATGTGAGTGTCTCTAATCGAGTGAAAGGCTAAATGGTTTGCGATTATATATTAAACAAAAAAACCAGCCGTTAAAATATGCACGGGCTCTCGCCAATCTAGCCATAATGTCTTAATCAAGAAATAGGAACAGACTAAATGATTAAAAGTAATTTTATTGTCTTATTTGTATATTACTTATTACATTCTTATTACTTTATTACTTTTATTGATGGTTATTAGTCGTAATTAGTAATAACAGCTATTACTCTTATTCCTTTATTACTTTTCCAAATTATTACTTATTATTATTAATAGAAATGTGCCACCAGTATGAAAAACTAACCTTCTGAGAAAGACCACTTGACATAATCAATCTCATTCTTGTATTTAAATTGCATTTTCATAATTTCATCACTGTGCTTCAATTCCATTTGCATATATTCATAAAGCATGTTGTGTTGAATACTAGTAAGAAAAAGAATTCCATCAATTCCAATTGATGAAGACTTTGATTGGATAAAATTATTTATTTGTTTGACTGTTTTATCATATGTATCCGACCATAAATATTTCGATTGACGATTAATCTAGAACATAGACAAGCATGAAGTGTTCATATTAAAATTAATTAATTTCTTTTTTATACTCACGTTGTTTATTAATTGTGAATTTGTTGTTGATGGACCTGAAGAAAATTTACTTTTGATAGAGTAAAATACAAATGTTGAATTCTACCGTTATGAGATGTATTTCTTCCATGAATCAATTTTATTCTTGATCTAATTGGAGCTGTTGTACGACAACCAGAGATGGAACCGGTCCACTTTTTTCCAGACCGGTACCGGTGCGGGTCTGGAGAAAGGTAGACCGGACCGGACCGGCCGGTATACCGGTCAAGGGGGAAACAGCTGATTTTTTTGATTTAAATCAGAAAAAAAATCAAAAAAATCAGAAAAATCAACAAAAATCAAAAAAATCTTTAATCTCTGTTGTTCAAAACATCAATCAAGGGTGGAGCAACTGAAATTAGATTTCATTGATATTTTTGATTTTGTTGATTTTTTGTTTGATTTTTTTGATTTTTCTGGTTTTTCTGATTTCTGTTTTGATTTTTTTGTTTTCTTTTCGCATTTTTTTGATTTAAAATCAATTGATTTAAATCAAAAAAAAATCAAAAAATCAAAAGAATCTGACTTTAGCTGTTTTCCCCTTGCTACCGATCCATACCGGTCTAAACCGGTCTGACTGGTCCAAACCGATCTACCGATAGTGACAGGATACTGATGATACGCTAGTTTATCAGGAAAACCCGACCTATCGATAAAATATCGATCTACAGACAACAGGCTGAAGCTTAAAATGAAATCTTCTTGTGAACTCTCTGGTGCGTTACCTTCATACCTTGAATGCAATCATAGAGCAGGAAAGTGAAAAATATAGATCAGTATACATCGGTTTGAACCGGTCAGACCGGTCTGGACCGGTTTAGGCCGGTAGACCGGTAGACCTGTCGATCCAAAACCCAGACCGGTACCGGACCGGACCGGACCGGCCGGTAACCGGTACCGGTTCCATCTCTGACGACAACCAACTCGAAGAACAACTATGATAAAAAAAGAGACTTGTTTAGAAGCAAGGAAACAAAAAAAAAAAAAGAAAATAGAAGTAAATGCTACCTGTGAACATTTGTATTTAAAACAAATACAATGATTAACGAAAATCGATGGACTAGAAATAAGACAATCTAAAATAAGAGATATTCAATTCGAATGATTAACTGTCCCGAAAGAACATAGATGATGAATTATCGGAGAACTGTGACATGAGCATCAACAAAAAATACAAATATCTGTGTTACTACAACTGACTATATGTTGAAGAAAAAAAAGCGAATAATGATTACGTATATTCTGTTTTAAAGGAGAAGAAAGAAAAGGAGATTTTTGTGGAAATAATAAATAGATAGACTGACATACAATGCTTAAGAAAGAGTGATCAAATACACACATATATATATATATATAAAGAAAACAGTAAATAACAAAATGTATACATTTTTTGAATCATATGGAATGAGCTTCAATTTTTGATATTTATTCAAAAAAAAATTAGTTTATATAAAGAAGAGAAAGAGTATCCATCTAAAATGGACAAAAAGACATCATTTCACCTAATAATTTATTTTTATTTATTTCAATTATTTGTTTTTTTTTGTTCGGGTCTAAACACATAACAATAATTTATATACAACATGGACAAACAAAAAACAAAACATGTAATATGTATCTACAAAACCCATGATGTCATATTTATTTAACCACGTCTATTTGCAATATTTTCTCTTTCATCAAATTGATTTAAATCTAATGTAAAACAATAACTAGTAATACAATCGCCGGGCTAGAAAATAAAATTTATTTAAAACCATTTGAATAAAAATAAAAATTTGTTAATATACTTTTGGAAAAATAGCAATAAGTGCACCAGCACGTGAATAAAATTGTTCTTTAAGTGATATAACAATACATTGAAATTTTGATGCCGATTGTTCACGAATAAAATCAGCTACTTTACAAATATTTGTATTATCAAGAGCAACATCAACTTCATCAAGCAAAAAGAGTGGAGCTGATTTAAAACTAAAACAAAAACAAACAAATAAATCGAATTGAATCAAAAGTTTTTTGAAATAATTACCTTTGGTAAAGCAAACAAAAGACAAATAGCAGCAACAGTTTTTTCTCCACTAGATAAATTTTCCATAGCTTGAAAACATTTATCAGGTGCAGTACAATTATATGTAATACCATCACAATATGAATCTTCA